>CAJNIZ010003495.1:8995-23480 GCA_905231905.1 Symbiodinium pilosum | reverse complement strand
GTTGTTGTTGGTGGCGGTGGTGGTGGTGTTTGCTGCTGCTGCTGTTGCTGCTGCTGCTGCTGCTGCTGCTGTTGCTGCTGTTTTTGTTGCTGCTGTTGTTGCTGCTGCTGCTGCTGCTGCTGTTGTTGCTGTTGCTGCTGCTACTGCTGGTCCAGCAATGGTGGCAGCTGAAAAAAACAGTTCTGCGCCTACTACTTCTTCTTTTCTGCATACTATGGGCTCAGGGTTTACGCACGTCTCTGCAGCTCCTTGGAAGTGTTTCAAACTTGGGCCCTGTTGTCGGCGGAACATAGAGGCATCGGGAGACACATTCATAAGCAGACAATGCTGTAGACTTCTGGGTCTGGGGCCAGGTCGCCAGGCATTTGTGGTTTGAGGCTCGTGCTGTCGAGGACTCTCCGACGCTGAAACTGTGACCATGCAGACTCAACTCAAACAAGATTGCCACAGCAAGATTCTGATTTGAGGACTCCATTCTGAGACTGATTTGCGGAGCCATTCCACGTAGATGCTTGGGAACTCTCCAGCCCAATTGGGCCTTCTCGGAGGTGCTCAGATGTCTGAGCAGTGGCTGTTTATGCATTGACAAAACGTGTACCTTTGGGATTAAACCAAGGTGATGTAGCCTGGATGCCTTGTTTACGGAAATAGATGCTCAAGCCAAACTCCCTGCTGCTCGTTGAAAATCCAGTGTCCTGGCGATGCTTTGTGCTGGATGTGGCACCGTCTTCCACGGACGCCGCTCCTTGTAGCAAGCAGCTGGGACAATATTTATCGCCCAAATGAAAGTGTGCGGAGGGCATTGGAGCTTCCAAGGCGTAAAGGGGGTGTGCTCCAGAAAGAAAAAGAAAATCTCATTGGTGACTCTTTAGAAGACCTCATACCTTCGGAAGTTCGGATTCGATGCAATATGCGCCGCCGCACATTCAAAAAGCAACCCGGGCTCCTTCAAACTGAAACTTGCCATCCTTTGGCAAGGTGCAAGAAGGTGTTACTCTAGCAACCCGCAGGTTCCTCGTTCCCACATGTGCGGAAAACCGGTTCGCCTCCTTACGTTGAATAACCCGTGAATGAGACAATCGCTCCATGCCATTTATCACCTTGACCTGTTATGGCGACTGGAGGGGATCCTTTGCACAGTGATGGAAAAAGGCACCAAGTTTGGGCTGCTTCTTTCGGACGCAGGGGCGCTTCATTTCTAGATCGTCACCCTTCCTTTGCATGACCTTGCGCTTCAGAGCAGGCATTAACAAAGCCTGCGGCCCTTACTCAGTAGAACTACATATGTGTGATTGAGAAAACTGACTTCCCAAATCCTGACACCTGGACATGCGACTACCAAACCCCAAACTCTTCAACTCGAAGCTACCCGGCGCCTGGTGAGGCACTGCCGCCAGTCATCGCATTTCGAGAAGCTCCAGGCATGCGAGTCAAAGCCTCCAGAAACATTCAGGGATGTAACGCGAACGCGTCATATGCAAGCTTTCTACAATGACGATGAAGTGTGCGTAGTTGTGGGCGACCACCCTGCAGCAGCCCTGAGACACTAGCAGCCATGCGAAATTCACTCCAGACTTGCCAGGACCTGAACAAAGCCCACAAACGTGCCCGCGCCTTAAAGCATGCCAACCCTGACTCTCATCCCTCAAATCCTCCGCTCTCCCTATTTACCTGGCATTGACCCCCAAATATACCAAAATTTCCTGCTAGTGCCCAGGAACTCTCGGTATTCAATCTCAACACGACCTCCCTAAGCATCCACTGACATTTTTGTGAACCCTGATCACAACCCCTTTCCATAGTAAACGTCACAACAAGGTGGTTCACCTACCCCCGGTGAAGCCTCCCTTACCCTCCACGCTAACCCTATACACCCTGAACCTTAACTCCAAACAACACTCCCAACCCTAAAACCAGAACAACAGACCCTGCACCCGCCCAAACCCTGGATTCTTAACCCTGAACCCCAAACCTTAAACGCTGGACCGGTGTCGTAAACCTACAGCTTTTCCTGGACTTCAAAAGTAGTAAAGTAAGTGCCCGAAACGACAAAAAGCAAACAAGCCATTGTTCTTTGTATGGCTGGGGTAAACCCTGGTTCTTGGTAGGGAATAAGGGAATATAGTCTCTATATAGCCCCTGTATCACATACTCCCTTATTCGCTACTATAACCCAAGTATGTACCCTATTATAGTGTAGAAGCTTCCATGTTCGTCTCCACTATCCCTATAGAACTCCAATATTATCCTTTATTCTCTACTAAGAACCTGTAAGCAGATCCTCGACTCCAAACTGGCCTGCTGACCATCCCGGCGGCTCTCGTGGAGCTCGCCTTGACGCTGCGCTAAACGCCTCGCAACTCTTGGGATAAAGATGAGGTCTGAAGACTTAGGGCTATAGGGCCTACAGGGTTGAAGATGTGGGGCTAAAGGTTTACAGGCATCCCTCGAAAGCTCAGAACAGTCTGACCGTCCAAGGGTAGCAGATAGGACTGGTGACCCCAAAAAGTTGCCACAATGCTGGTTTTTCTCGTCTCAGCAAGGCTTCAGCCTTCTTGCACACACCTGGAGAAGTTGGCAGACTCGGCTCCACACAACCTCTACCCTTCGAACACCACTCACCACCATCACTTGGAGCATATGTTAGCATAACCTAAGCTTTCCCTGCGGCAGTTTGTAAGCCACTTCAAGGCTACCAACCTTGGAAGCCTGCCTAAGTCCCAAATCCCTTCAAAGCAGTCTTCAAGCCTCCAATCTGCAGGAGACATCCTGGAAGCCCTGAAGCGCATTAAGAAATGCTGGACCCTTATGCAGCAAGGAGCTGCCGAAACAGGGACCCAGTGAAGCTTCCCCCCCAGTCATACGCGTCATTCTTTGACCAAGCGGGAGCAGGGGCTCAGGGATTTGCAGGTAAAACCTGGCCCTTCCCCCCTCAAACGATCTGCCTGAAGTGGTGGGCACGTGGAGGCTCCAATCCTAGGGCTCGCAGGCTGCGAGCTTTCTCGCGGAGCAGCTCGGGGTCCTCGTTATCCTCCACACCACCATCACGCCAGCGTTGCAAGTGCGTTTGAAGCATTTGAACGGTTGGCGTGCCAGTCAATCCTTTTAGAGGTGTTTTCCCTATGCTCATATCCATCTCTCCCTCTCTCTCTCTGTCTCTATATGAAATATAGAATGTGCACAATTATATGCTGGGCATCTACATTGAAATATTGGGAGGTATTCATCTGGCACGCAGGCGTAAGGGGGAGCGGAGTGTCTGCAGTTACGGGATCAAACCCTCATAATGCAGGTGGAAAGCATATGCAACCTTTCTGGGTCAGCTGATAACTTGGCGTATCGTACTTCCTTGCAGAAGCAATAATTCAGATGACGGGGAATCTTCCCCTGACACTGAGGTAATGCCGTCACATGGAGAACAGGTATTATTAGATCTTAATCGGCATGACAGCGGCAAGGTGCATGAAGCATGGCAGCAACAAATGCCAAGCCCTCGAAACTAGGGTCCATAAGGTCTCCTTACATACCTCGGGACCCCTTTGCTCCGTCCTGCTCGTGACTCAAGAAGGAACATGATGCCGCAAGTGTTGGACACGTGATCCAGCATGGTAGTCGTGATGAATCGGGGCTGGCGACGACCAACCATCCACAACAGCCATAAAACCACGCTTATACCAGCAAGATTGCGGATTCCTTCTGATAATGCGAGTACTAGCTGGTAACCACGACAGTAAAGATAACGGTGACCACGGTGACAGGGATGGTGACTACGACTAGGACGACAAAGACGTCCTTGTTGCAGTGGCAGCGTGGCAGAAGAATCGATAGCTGTAACAAGGGAATGGGCACTTGAAACGGCGGTAGTAGTGGTGGCAGGTAGGTGTCGGACAAAGGGAGACGGACATCAAGGTGGAGGCAGTCGCAGCAGACGCCGCAGCAACCAGACGAATTAGCATGAACGGATTGAGAACTATGTATCGAGCCTGTGACACCAAGTAGAAGCGGTTGGCTTGCCAACGGGAGTGTGCAAAATCCTGCAGGGCAGGATTTTGGGGATCTTTGATGAGGGCGGGTGGGTGGGGCGTTTGCTTACCGGGTGTCGGGTGTCTGCAGGTTGGAGTAGGCGGCAAGACATCAAGATCACCAGCTTAGCTTTGGCTGCCTGCACCGCCCCGTGAATGCTTGGGGAGCTTTGCTGCATGCAGTTCTTCTCACTCTGGATCCCTCACGCATCCAACCTTTCGAGCTCTCTTACAGGCCCCCAATCGCGTCCTCGCGGTACACCCCACCCATGGCTAGCAGTCACTACCACGAGAATAGGATGCCGGTCTAAGCAAACCCTTGTCCAGGCAGCCAAACTGCAGCGGCACGAGCTGAGAAAGGGCATGGGACATGCACGGCTTCAAGGACCCCTAATTGCATGATCCCAGTATGATCTGCAACAACATTACTCCATCAACAGAAAGCGTCAAAAATGAACGCATCTAGCTGGTCTGTGTGCAGAGCACTGCTCGATAGAATGTGCTTCGGGCTTCGGAGTTAAGAGAGCCATCATGCTGTAACAGAGCTGTAAAGGTGTTGGGGCTGTAAAGGTTCTGGGCCTGGATAATTGTGGCCTTACTTCTTTTTCAGACTGCTGTGATGTGGGCCTCTCTAGCTTGGGGCGAGGTATCATGCATCTCATCTTTTGTTCATTCTACGAAACGAAAGATATGATTCTTTGGCAACTGTCGTAGTTTCCCAATCAAACAACACCTCGAAACTCACCTCTTCATGCGAGATGAGTGGCTGTCTGCTTTGGCATTGCGGATGGCCTGCAGACAGTGGCGGCAAGATGGAAGAGTTTCCAACCCTCATTGTGCTTGCTTTGAGGGTCCTCTCTTGATATTTGAAACTACAGTATCCCTGCTGCAAGTATTGCTTCTATGAAAGGGGGGCGAATTGTGCTTGGACACCAGTTTTGTTTTCTTTAGCTTCTCTCCAGGGTTTGAGTCTCAGGCTCCAAGACCCGGCTTGCTAGGCTGCTGAGCACAACTCCGGGCTCAGTAGGGAATGAAGGAACAGGTTCCAGGGATCCATTCCCTCATTCCCTACTGAGCACCAAGTGGATAAGTCTCTTTTGCTTTTAATGTTCGTTCTTGCATAGAATGCCGATTTCTTCGAGCTGCATGGGCCGTAGAGTAGGCTTTACCATCTTACAACACTCATGAGCTTCTTGGTGGGAAAGCCTGCGAACAAGTACATACTAAGTTCGGAATGTTTGCAAACTTTTCATATATACGCCAAATGTTGGGTTGTAGATATCCTGTTGCACAAATTTTTGTCAGGACTAACACCAGGGACAGTGTGACTGTAAGCAGCCTGCAGCTGACCGCCACGGCCGCAAATATAAACAGCACACGCAAGGTAGCTTCGGACTAATGGGCGACGGGTCCTCCTAATTGGTCTCCAAGTGACGTTGAGGAGAATGCAGGCAACGCTGCAGTATCTGACGTCACGACCTTTGCTGTGCTATGAAGCTGTGCATAATTTTAAGCAGCACAGCGAAAATCAGCCTCTGCTTCTTCTTCTCAGTCCGCAGTCACCATCAATACCATAGTTGAGATTTTCAGAAGGCTTTCCCAGCGCCTCTACAACCCTAGTGGCTCTGAATGACCTTGAAAGTTGACATGCGCTTTCTATGCACCTTTTATACATTTCCCCATAGGTATACATACATTCAAGCCATCAACCGGCGCAGCTACATATCCCTAGCGCGGACATGGATCGCTATTCAGAATGTTGACACACTCTACGATGCGAAGATCACCGCTTTCAATATTTTCTATGCTCAGGACAGGACAGCGAAGTATGACTTGAAACGTTCCAGAATCACCTTCTCACCAGTCAAGGGCATGGCTGACCTCAGCAAATGGGGGGGTGTTACATTTGACACATAGTTGTTTGCGGCGGCTTGCCCTGCTGCGGGCAGAATGGGAACCTACTGGAATTTTGTTAGACGTCTTCGAGCTGCTCTTCATTCTGTAACACTTGCGTGTGCTTGCGGCGGTACAGGTATGGAGTGACTACTCCGCAAGAGTCACGAGGCATATGTCGAGGAGTATGCACACATCAGAATCTGAATACTTGTTTTCCATAAGTAGGTCTCAAAGGAGGGCTTAGGTGCAGCGGCCAGTTGCTTTGTCTGAAGAAATCACAGCCCGTACCATGGCAAGCAAAACTTTAAACACCTGAACACTCGTAGCTTCTTTAACTAACCTGCCTCCAAGTGAATGTTCAAGACCTTTCCACTGCAGCGCAAAATCAATTACAAGCGCGATGGGACACACAGTCTTATGATGATTGCCGGGAAAGCGAGATCTTCTGGAACTACGCTGCATCAACCTATAGAACGCTTCAAGCGCCAAGAGTCCGTGATTGGCAATCAAGACTGGTTCCCTAAGACAGGTTCCGAACATCCAAGTTGCAGTGTTCAGCGTCAGAGGCTATTGCAGCAGGGCCACATGTTGCCTTCCTCCGGATCGTAAGCAAACACGCAATCGGTTTTGGCAACAAGCAGTGCCTGAGCGCTTTGCAGGGGTGGAATGTTATATATGAGCTAAGCCTACACCTATATCAACCTGCTTGATAAAGTCTGCAGTGCTCCCTGTACAGGTTCAAGAGCGTGTTTCCCTTTACGAAGAGAACCAATCAAAGTCTGTTCTCCCATGCACCTCCTGGACCACATCAAACCTGCAAAGAATCTGAGCGTTCACTTCGCAGCAGGCGAGTCAGCAGAGCTGGCTCCCCGTTTTGCAGGCGGCCTACTATGCCTCTTCTTATAACTACTTCAAGATTATATTGGTACTACTATATTGTTCCATTGCCCTCTTGTTCTACTAGTGTGACCATATCGGTCTATTACAACAGTACTGCATTAGGCCTGGAGGCATTCATTCCAGGAAAAACGCAGGCGCAGCTCGCTGCCGCGCCCCCAGAGGTATCCGCGTTGAGCAGTCTGACCTCCTTGCATTCTGATGGGGTTCTCAGAGTCGGGCAGAGTCGGGGGTTTACATAGCGCTGTATATGGATTATACAAGGTTCGATAGGGGTTCCTGTTTGCGGAGAACTTAAAACAACGAGTATAATGTGCTGGAGTCTATAACGGTTCAATATTCATGGAAACCCCATCTGACGGCTTTGGATGCGAAGCTTGAGATGTACATCAGAGCTTCAGAAGAACAGCATCTAAACATGTAAAGAGTGTGGGCTTTGCTTGCAATGTGTCCATGGCTTAGAAGATGGGGGCCGTTGATTTGCCGAACGTCTGGCCTTTTTACTGACAACAATCTGCACTGCCAATACTCTACCTACTGTCACCATACCATGCACAATCCTTCATCCCGATCACACTTCGCCACCATGAAACCCCTTTGAAGTGCCTGGCCTGATTGGCGATGTTGCCCCCATTTTGGTCGCAAACTTGCCAAGAACAAATCGTGCTGGAAGTACAGGCAAAGAGCACCACGCGGCTGCCCTGCAGCACCCAAAGCACGTGGGCTCAGAATTGCGCATCCACATCAAGCAGCACGGAGCTGGGTTGGACAAGCTGAGGTATCATGTGCCTGCTCCAAAAACTCCACTGATGTCACCTGCCGCTGCAATCAGGCAATTTCGGCAATTCGAGAAACAAGTCCAAATGGGACAGTGTCAGCTACTTACGTACATACAGCCACGAACTGTCCCATCCTTGCGTTCAGCAAACAAGCCTTGCCAAACGAGACTAGAAACGTTACGTGCCAAACTGTCAGAAAGAGAACCACAGAGATCATTGCGTTCGCCACGTTTTCCTTTTCTTCGGCGGTCAGTATTCCTGCCTACTCGTCAGGACCTCACAGCTACCAATGCTGACACAAACCTCTATCCAGTATACATAACATACACATGCGTGATATCTTGTTTTTGCCGTGGCATTGCGAAAGTTCTTTGAATGCGTGATGCTGTATCATGGGGCGAGCAAAAAACACAAAGACGGACACAAACATGAGCTCTGCACATGTGCCCAATCCTGCAGACCATGAAAGGCAAACTCTTCGGCACCAGTCTGAAGTCTGAAACGCCTCCGTGCGGATCTCCGTGCGAGATGCTATCAAAAAACCTGTAGGACTCAGCGTTGACTCACCTTCATGATCTCCTTTGCACCATTCTGACAACCAGTTTCATACACAGCTGGAATGTGCGCGATGAAGGCAAGGCAAACCCTACTGTATAACGAAGGGCAGGACACGCGACTACTGCAGCGGCATGGCCCTCTGCAAACACAAGCAAATGAGACCACACAAGGCACTCACGTGCTACCCGCTAAAAACGTGCACCTCAGATCTGAAGCTGCTATTAAGCGCCCCGATGTCCCAACCCATGAAGAGGACCTGAGACATGCGCATCTTCTACGAACTTGGCGCCTCCTGACTGGTACTGCTGGTCTGTCCATCCTGCGCGATTGAAGCGGAATGCAGGTGTACGCATTTGAAGATCTCAGTGCTGGCCAGTGATTTCAAGCTCCAATACTATGCGCACTGAGAGGTACTGAGTTATTATGCTACTGCGGATTGTGTCTGACCTACAAACACTCGATCTATGCTATGGCCGTCATTCCAGACAGGCTTTTCTAACAGCTAACATACCTTACAAAAAGCAAGCTGTTGATTCCATGGATCCCATCAACGTCGCTGTAAGAACCACAGCCTCAGTGACGTTGAACGTCACCGGTGTCTGCTTCTCTTGGAGAAGATCCTTGCCGACATGCTAGATTCCAACTTGCGGCAGGCGTCTCCATCATATTGTTGTCTGCCTCGATTCCTAATTTTCATTCCAACCATATGCTCTTCTACATCCTTGGGTGGCAACGCTGTGTTAGGGGTTGTCCTGACATGTGGCCACCGTTTGGGAGGTTCTTACGCATCTTCTTCCCAACAGGGTACTCCTTGCGCTTAGAAAGCTTGTGAGTGGAGCTCTGAGGGGTTCGGCGCACCTTGTTTCAGCTCAGGTTCGGTCATGCGGAAAGTGCATCTTGGCATGACGTACTACTGCATGTCCAGCCGCACTGCTTCTCAAACAGACTTGCAAGGTATACTGATATACATGGTTGTTGGGTGATAGCAAGTTGCTTCCATGGGTCTTAATTGCTCACATTGCATGAGAAGCCGGGTACTCCCCTTGCCTATGATTTTTGTCGCAGTCAAACTTGGCTCATGCAAACGAAGCTGGTAAAATTGCCCAATCCGAGATGTGCACGGTGCGCCAATAGTGCAAAGAGCTTTTCTGGCTTCCTCAAAGTTCAAGCCTAGTTTGGACCACGTCTCTGGTCAAAGCAAGGTTATCTCAGTATGTGGGGATCCAGGCAATAAGAATTAAGAGCAAGAAACATCCATCACGGTATCTATGCCACTACTTCATTTCCCTGTAGCCATCGCTCAAGGAAGTGGCGTGGAATAGAAACTACCCTAACATCTCATAGCCCAATAAAAATTCAACGTAACACCGCATACCCCCCACCTGGGCTCGGAACAGCTGCACTGTGCCATTCTTGCAGCCAACAGCAACCAGGCCTCTACCAGTACTGGCTGCGTCCAGGATTTCTAGGGATACGGTTGATGCTACAAGTCCTGCATGACTAGTACAAAACATCCTGGACACGCAAGGCTCTTGCACCAACATTATGACACAGGGATAGTATATGTACATGTATATCTGTATGTATATGTACACACAAAATGTAATGTACGCAAGCCTCTGAAGTGTCATGTTCGGTTCCACGGGAGGCCCCGGAGCCTGAGAGCCTACAGTACTGGCATGAGTGGGTTCTGCTTCCTGCGTAAACCGGGACGAACTTCTCTAGCGGCGCTGTCTACACCAATATACTGCAACCGTTGTTGCAGGAACCCGCTGACAAAGGGGCGGCTGTTTTTTTGGAAGGCCCCGTATGCACAGTCTGCAGAAAACATAACGTGCAGGACTGAAGCCGCGGATTTCTGGCTTGGCGTTGAGGTATCAAGGCTTCAGGTAGCCAAGATTCTGCGGGCATTGCGCTTGGGGGTTTAGGGTTTGGGGCATGCGGAAACTGCAAATGGTTCCTCAGCTTCAGCTGCAGCACTCTTGCATGACCTTGCGCATCAAAAAACACCCTTATGTCATGCTTCTGTTGACGCCCATTTCTCGTCTTTTCTTTTCGTCCGGTTCCCGCTAACTACCCTAACTACCCAAGAATGCGCGCAATCAGCTCAGCAGCAGCTTGAATTGTGGGAACAAACCCACTGTCTAGTAAGCTAGGTCTGTGAAGGGATCTCTCGCAGTTCATTGCAGAGCAACAGCAACACAGAGCAGCAGCCTTAGCTTACTTTGCTAAGGTTTCTCTGCGAGCTTGAACATTTCAACAGCCAGTCCGGCACCTTACATTGCACATTATTCAGAGAAACCCCTCCGCCGAATACTGAATGCTTCTGATCAACAAAACTAGAACCGGCCAAAGGCTCCTCCAACTTAGCAAAGGCACTCCAGGATACTTCAAGTTACTGCTTCTGCTCCTACGCTGGAATGTCCAGGTGTCGCACCAAGCTTGCTCGCAGTAGTGGCGTAGGCAGCTAAGCATGACACCTCCAAGACCGACCATCCAGGCTTGTACGTTAGGTTGTGCTTTGACCCCGAGCGGGACTTCACAAGAAGGTGGTCCCTGTCATGGCGCGACTCTTAGCCAAGTCTAGTTGTCCTACATGTGGGAAGCACAATTCCATGGGTACCTTGGCTCGCGATTAATTAGCCGTTGCTTAGAGTGCTCCTTCCACTGCTGCCACTGCTGGTCATAGTGGTAGTCGCAGACATGGCAGCATCGTGGTAGTTGAAATAGAGTGGAGTCGCAGAACAAGACTAGGTAGTTGAAGAGCCACAATTGCTCACGAAGCCTTGTCATGATGACCCCTATCTATCTGAAGCATCGTAGATACCTGTTGATGTGAAATTTTATTTGGGGGCTCAAGTGTCGCAAGTATCAGCAACACCACTGCAGCACCAGCACCAGCAGCGTCGGCAGCAGCGTCGGCAGCAGCACTGCAGCACCAGCAACAGCAGCATCACCGCCGCAGCCACCATGACTGTTACCTCAGGTGTCTTTTGCACTTTGTGCCACGGTCCTATACAGCAAAACAACCTCCCAAGAAGACCTTTGCAGATTGGGAGGCATGGGGCAAGGCAATGTGCATGCAGCCAGGCTTCAGGATTTGTCTGCTTGTGAGGTGTCTTGCCATTTTGAGGATGACTTGGCGCGGTACCTTTCTGAGCACGAGCGGGGGTGATTCAGCGTGCGAGGAGTGCTTTTCCTGGCCTGCCCTTCGGGACCTCGCTGACCAAATACCCGGTGCCTAGGCGAGGAAGGCTCTTGAGCGAAGTCAGAAACCCAAGTGCCATGTGCCATAAAAGGGCTGCTACCATTGTTGCTTGCCTCGTCGAAGCATCTCACCTATAGGGTCTGGTATCTTGCTAGACTGGCCATACTTTTCATGGTGTGTGCTTGGCTGGATGTCACAAGGGCAAAAACCTACAAGGGGCTCGGAGAGTTACTGGCGACGCCAGGCTACTTGACTTCCCCGTCCCGAAAGCTTGAGACCGTAGAGCCAGCTCCCTTGCATGAAGAAGCTCAGGAGCAAATGCCAAATCACTCGAGAATTAGGGTTCCTATGCTGGAGTGCTTCTTGCGAGAATCCTGCCTCCCCACCCAAACTACGAATCCCAAGGATTGAGTCCGAGGCGTAGCCAACCACGAGAGATTGGCTTGCTGCACGTGGTAAATCTGCACTTTGGGGCTGACGGCGGGAAATTTTGGAGGGACCCGATGAGGCCGAGGCGTTACGGGAGTGCTGGTGTCCATGCAAACCCATTACGACAGCAATGCAGAACCAGATTGAGTCTGCGTGTCATGTTTCATATCAAGCGCGCTTCATTCACCTTAGGCAGGTCTGAACAATCAGCTGGAGTCTCCTGAATCTGCACGGAAGCTAACCTGCCACCCCGTGGATCCATGAGGAATCTGAGCCAGTATCCACTCGAAGTCTTCCCTGCATCTCCCACCTTGTACCTTGCCACGGGCGTTGCAGCAGCTGGGGCCAGACCGCCTTCAAGTGTTGGACACCAAGCTCTGAGGTATGAGCCCAGTGACTGAAATGACACGGATGCAGTCAGCCAGCGGTCACGGGGTGGAGGATGAAGTTGCTCTTAATTATGGACTCATTGAATGCCTTTCGAAAGCAAGGATGATAATTTTACATTAGCAAGTTTAGCCTGAGCCCCAAGTTCGCCCGGCTGGTCCAGCCTCAGGGCGTTTGGATCTCTAAAATCCCCTCGTTGTTGGGAGGGACTTCCAGGGCTCGAGAACTTGTGCATAGGTCGGTGAGCAAGCCCCCATCGATCCCTCCATCAGCCCCACTTTTTTTTTGAATGTGGGCTGCGATGCACAGCCGTTTCAATTTTAACCGAGAGCACAATGGTCATGAAGAATTCCCCCAGCGAGGCCCTAAGCCCTGCGCCGCATCGTCAATATGGTTCTTCTCCTGCCTTTCTGTTTGCAGTGAATGTTCAAGACAGCGTCCCGCCATTTTGCACAAAGGCGCGGCATCGTTAAATTTGACGAACCCAAAACCCCTCAATTAATGGGGTTTACCTAGCCAACTGTCATCCTCTGTCAGGACATTGTTAGGAAATATCCCTAGCGAGGCACACTTTGCGCTGCCTGCCACATCAGGAAACCTGGCATACAACCTGGATTTCACGCGTCCAAATATAAACTACCGCTACCATTTTGAAGGTTTTTTGGGGCAAGAATCAACCTCCAAAGCACCTTGGGCTTCCTCAACCTAAGGTCTGTTCCCATCCCAAACCCCGGTGTGCCTCCAGTGCTGCTTTGATCGTAGCCCAGGGTCAACAAGAATTGGCCTTCCCTCACGGCCTCGGTGGCTGAAGGGTTGAGATGTCTGGCCCCCTGCCTAGCGTATCTGAAGCAAAGTCTGGGGTTTAGAGGACGGACACTATAATCTTGCAAACATGCCCACTTCAAAGGTCGATGTACTTCATGAGGGCAAGCAGCGACAAGAGTGCCGGGGCTATGTAGCCTAGATTATGCTTGGGAGACCTAGCTTATCAAGATCTGAAATTTTAGGGTTTGGGGGTTGCGGCTTGGTACCCTGAGAAACCTTAGCTATACTGCGGGCTTGGCTGTATCGAATATTTGGAACAAGGAACTTTCGCGTCCGCAGCCAAGGGTCCAGGATTGGTCCAGGATTAGGGACTTGGGCAGGATGGAATTCCATGAAAGAATCACCTATTCACCCAAGCTATCAGCATGGCTCCAAGCGAAATTCCAAGAATGCAATCAGAGTTCCATTAGCCAGCTGTAACGAAAACGTATGATTTTAACATGCATTTGCACAAATCTGCGCATGATCTGTTTGGCCTGCACACATGGCGGTACCCGCATGTGGGAAAGGGCTGTTTGCCCCAAAGGCCGATATCCAACGACTTGCCTCTGTTCAGGCAGAATGGGGCCTGCCATCAGCAGGGTATGAGCCCCTACAGAAAGCCACTGTACGGCATCGTGCCGTCAACGACACATCTCCATACAGCATGCACCACACGTTATGTTGAAAAGGCTTGGAGTTGGCACACAATATGTTGCTACATGTTCTACTGCCGTAGAAAACCGTACCCTCGCTAACACTTCTGAATTAATACTAATGTTGCAACAGCATGTTCAACAGTCATCATCTTTAATCGCTTCCCCCTAATAACAACGACGCCCCCCCCCCTCCCCCCGGTAATAATAAATAATCCGGTGTCTCAGAAATTATTTATAATTATTATTAGGGTGGCATATTTATTGAAAGGATTTGGTAGGGCCGCCTTTAAATTCCTTCTAAAAGCAATTAAAATCGAATTGAAATCCCGTTAGAATCAATTGAAATTTAACAAACATTCCTTTAAAATCAATTAAAGTCGAATTAAAATCCCGTTAGAATCAATTGAAATGAAATGAACCTTCCTTTTAAAATCAATTGAAATCGAATTAAAATCCCGTTAGAATCAATTGTAAAATTCCTTTCAAAATCAATTAAAATCGAATTAAAATCCCGCTAGAATCAATTGAAATGAAATTAAGAATTCTTTTTAAAATCAATCAAAATCGAATGAAACCCGGTTAGAATCAATTGAAATTTAATTAAATTTCCTTGTAAAATCAATGAAAATCGAGTTAAAATCCCGTTAGAATCAATGGAAATTTAATAAACATTCCTTTTAAAATCAATTAAAGTCGAATTAAAATCCCGTTAGAATCAATTGAAATGAAATGAACCTTCCTTTTAAAATCAATTAAAATCAATTGAAATCGAATGAAATTCAATTGAGATTTAATTAAATACAGCTAAAACTGTAATAAAATCATGTAAAGTCGCATTCAGTTCTT
>CAJNIZ010003494.1:4681-23481 GCA_905231905.1 Symbiodinium pilosum | reverse complement strand
TGTTGGCCCCCCCCCCCCCCGGCTCGTTTGGGGAAACCGCCGTTTATGAGCATTCAGGTCCCGAACCCTCATGTCGGTTTCACTTTGCCATGCCGCCTACCGGAAGGACCTGGCTTTGATTCCACAACTAAATAGAAAAGCACGTTCAATCATGTTGATTCTGTCTACCCTGTGGGAGAGAAGCTTTCAGGTGAAGGGCCTATGGGCAAGGCAGGCGTCTGCCTGATGCTCAAGGATTGGGTGTTATAAAGCACTCTGAAACTCATGACGGAGAACTCGATAGGCATGTGCCATCTTGTTCTTTCAGCCGCGGCTCTGGGAGTGTAACTCTTATCCGCCTAATGCTCATATGACATGCATCTTGGGCTAGATTCAGTCATTACGTATCTAGACACAATGTGTTGGGGGTTCTCTGAGATGATATAGCAAGAACCTGAGTCTATCACTACTCAAAGCCGATCCTTCCCCCTCAGCACTCTCTTTGTACTGGAGAACACTCGACCGTAGCTCATGTGAGCTACAGTCTAAACTCCTAGTAGCCCCCTTAATGACCCCTATGGTAGTCCCCTATCTAATCCCATAAGTATTCCCCCCTTTAGGAGTTTAGACAATAACTCATGCGATGATCCAGTGCAGTGGTGCCTACAGTCATATTTTCTTGAAAGCTTCCAACGTAGCAATGGGCTTCAGGACCCATCCTCACTGAGACTGAGACATGCAGTGCTGGAACCAAACCCCGTAATCTTGTTATTGTTCCTTGCTGTGATCTTATGGAAGAAAAATAGCAGATTGTGTACACTGGAAACGGAAATAACGACCCACTCATTGCCAAATGTTGACATTTTCGCCACAGTTGTCCCAAACGCATGGCACAAAGACCTTGAGACGTTCCCACGTGCTCCGGGTACACAATTCTTGGGTACTTGTTGTTCTGGTGCTTGCTATTCTGGTACTGGCTTAGGTAGGTACTTGATTATTGAACGCTTGAACAGTCAGGACCAATGCTACCACCTCGAGCCCCCTGAAACAACACGATCTAGTCGTCATAGTGTCATCACGGTATGCGGCAGCAATGAATGCACAACAGAAACTACAAGTGACACGAGCGACCTGATAATGATGACAACGGCTGGCGTGAAACGACTACTGTTGACCTCAACCCTGAACCCTAAACATGTCCAGACTCTAAAGCCTAAGCCACCCCCCATATGGGTGGTTGTCAAAATTATGGTCCCTTTTTGGTTAGGGGAAATATTATAAAAGGGATCCAAAAAGGGACCATAATTTTGACAACCACCCATATCCCCTAGAGCTTTAAACCCTCAACCGAAAACTGGTGCCCCTCCTCCACTGCTTGAAAATAAATGTCATCACACTGCGCGGTGCCACGCGCGTGCGGATGGTTCGGATTCCTTGAGGCTTAGGGTTTAGGGTTTAGGGTTTTCTAGGTTCCCAAGTAAGCCCTAAATAATAAGGGTACCCTTTTTCCTACTGTTCTGCTTTAATAAGGAGACCCCCAAATAAAAAGAACAAAAGGGTACTACTGGGGTACCTGGTTAGGGCTTGGGTGCTCCACAACTGAGAGGCCCCTTTGTAGGGGTCATAGGGCTTAGGGTTGCAGGAACGCTAGGACTTCCTGGTACAGAAGCGAGACAGGGTTGCAGGGTTTAGGGATATGCCTTGAAATTACCATTTGGGCGTCGGGGCTACGGCTTTACCGTTCAATGTCCTAACACCTGTGAATTTTCTGCCCGCAGAGTTTAATCCCTAGAACGTCACCAACTGTCAGGCTGCCTCAGTCTAATTTAGGGTTTAGGATTCAGAGTTCATGCGTTAGAGTTTAAGGCTTAGGGTTTAGAGTTCAGGGGTTCTTGTCCTGAGCAGAAAAGCAAGCTGTACAAACCAAACATGGTATTCAGAGTACCCGTAAGGGTCCGTAGCACTTACCCAACAGTCAAATACCTGCCTGAACCTATCAAATTAGGGTTAGCTATTACCACAGACCCAAATACCTAGTCACTCAATACGTGTACCGGCTGAGTACTGCACGAGTAATATAGGGGCCTGAATAATTACCAACCGAATTTTGAGGTCGTTTTGAGGCACCCTAGTTATACTAGTATTACCATACCGTGAACCTAGGTCCATAATATTAGTAACTGAGAACTACGTATGGTCAGCTTCAATTTTTAGTCCCGGTATCAGTCCCGCAACGTTGACAAAAACATGAAGAGACGCACTTATATTTCTCCACCATATCGGTAATGATTTCGGCCCCTAAGCCCTGAACCCTGAACCCGAAACCCGAAACCCTAAACCCTAAACCCTCAACCCGCTAAAACCTAAACCCTAAACCCTAAAACCTAAAACCTAGACCTATATGACTTGCAGTGTCGCTCCCTGGCCCAGGAGGCCACGAGCATCAGCAATTTAACTGTGAAGCAGCTTAAGCACTGAAGGGGTTTAGGGTTTAGAGTGTAGGATTTAGGGTTTATATAGGGGTTTTAGGGTTTAGGTTTTATACCTCAGGTTCGGCACCCGTCCACTCATAGTGACCGCAAGGGAGCATGGCAGTATCTTAAGGTCCTTACACGGTTCCCAACATACCGCTATTACTGGGTGGGGGCCCAACCTGATGTATACCCCTTTCTAGAAATGAAAGCCGACAAACCCACTAATTCCTTAGCAAATCTCCCAGAGGACCTATGCGCAACAACCTTTCTTCAACTCCTGGGGTAGGAGCGCCAACGACAAATCCCAACGTCTTGACTCACAATTCCCTAAGCCTCGATTCCCTGAACCCTGAACCCTCTACCCAAGATTACCTAGACCCTCACCCTGAACCTAAAATAACCCTGAGCACAGATCCCTAAACCATAATATGTAGATTTAAACCTAAAACCCGAAATAACCCTAAACCTTAAATAGCCCTGAGGCCTACACACTTCATAGCCCTCAACCTAAACACTACATAACCCTAAACCCTAAACAGCCCTAAACCCTACACCCTGAACAGCCCTAAACCCTAAACAACCCCAAGTAGTCCTGGACCCTGAAAAGCCACAAAGCCGAGGTTCAATGCTCTGGAACGGTGGGCATCGATCTCCTTGGCATGTACCAGCAAATAGGGTTTTGAATTTAGGGTTTAGGGTTTGAGGTTTAGGGTTGAGAGTTTGAGGTTTAGGGTTGGGGGTCCCAGGTTGAGAGTTCAAAGTCTAGGGGCAGTACTTGTGAGTGTCTCAACATGCAAAGATACCCTTATTAAGCTAAGGACCCAACTACCCGCACAGTATACCAATCGGCCCAAAAAAGTCCGTCTGTATGTATGGTAATGTAGTGTAATGTAATGCAATGTAATGTAGCGGAGCATATGTAACGTAAGCATGTGTATACATACATATACATATGTGTCAGATGTATGATGTATGTATGTCTGTCTGTCTGTCTGTCTGTCTGTATGTCTGTATGTATGTATGTATGTATGTAGGAAGAGAGGAACCCATTTGGAAGCCAAACATCTGAACGATATAGCTACTTGAACCCTCTGGTTTAAACGTCCTACCTTCCTTCCTTGACCATAGGGATCCAAACAGGCCAAAGTAGTTTGCATTTATCGACTTTCGGGGCCAAAGTTCGTAACATTTCAAACTGCTAAGTTTGCACATGATGGAAAGGGATCATTGGGGTCCCTGGCGGATTCATGCAAGGACCATGTGCGCGCACACTCCCTTGTTGGTGCAGGATGATGCACCACTGCTTTGCAGCCAACTGCCGCTACACCTGTTTTGTACCAGCAGTTGGAGGTGCGCAAAGGGGAGTGGGGCAGTGAATACAGGTACTATGATCGAGGACTCCCTGTACAAGAAATCACCGTAGGATCCACTCGCCAAGGAAATCTTTGGACCAATACAGTTGCAATTCAGAGGAACTTTCCCTGAAGCTCCACGTACAAAGCATGTGTAGTCTCAGTGTCACAGGGTCACAGCGTGCTTTCCAGCAGTCCTTCCCTGATCCATGGGGCTCACAAATCCTTAATCCTGAGTGTCCAGAAAGCGCGAGTCACTAAACCCTCAACCTTAGGGTACGCCTGGTAGCCATTCAGGCTAAGTAATTACATTAAGGTTTGTTGCTAATCTACCGCTATTACATGGGTGAGGACCCGACCTAAACCCTTAGCCCTTCCACCGAAGACCGGGCCGGCGCCAGGAGCTCCACAACCTTTTGGAAGATCTCCTTCGGGTAGGCCTGGGACCCAGTTCTTCCAAAAACCGTCCAATGAGGACTGCACCCTTAAGTAGAATTCAGCTTCCTACTGCGGATTGCGGTAATGTAGACCCATGATTAATAAAGCCCCTCCTTTTAAGGGCCTCAATATTAGGATCCCTGTTACAATCCCGATGAAGAAGGGGAGGGGGGTTATTAATCAGGTGTCTAGATCAGATTCCTCAACTGAGGAGTTTTGGGGATAAGAAGAGGGCTTTGGGAATAACCCCAACCTTTACCAGGCCCAAACCCTAAACCCTATAGACGAGTCATCTCATAGTCGCCAAGGTCCTGATCTTGTACACGGTTAAAGGGGTTTAGGGTTTAGGGTTTAGGGATGTTTAGGTTGGGTACTGCCCCCACCCAGTAACAGTCTATATTAGGGGTCCTATTAAGGGCTATATATGTAGCCATATTATAATCATTATCCAACTGTACCCAATGTTTAGGTTTGGGGATGAGGGTTTCAGAATTTAGGGCATAGGGTCTAAACCCTAAACCCTAAAGAGTTACTTTCGGTTGTGTACCTGAAAAAATGCAACCGATGCGGGTTGTGGGCTTAACTTGACCCTTCTACCTCACACCTCTTTTAGGGTTTAGGGTTTAAGGGTTTAGGGTTCCTCGCATTGTCAAGCATCTACCTAGTTTCTATATACAACCCCAAAAAGGGATGGGGACTTAACGCCTGGGTAGGGAACAGTATGCCCAACATGCGAGGATTCAGATTTGAAGGACTACATCTTGTCAGGAATTAAGAATTCTTCGAGACCCTGTAGCTTGAATTCTTGAAGGGTTATAGTCCCCCTGAAGTAGATAGAATATGGGGTATATGGGGATCTTATTGTAATATACCCGAAGCCATATTCTATCTACTTCACGGGGACTATAGGCATCAGATTTTATGGAACCTGAAGCCCCAAACCCAAAACCCTAAACCTCTACACTGCAGGTGCTATGCCGGCAAATGTGGGCAGAAGGCCTCATTATATTGTAGAGCAACCAATGTACCCAACACTGAGGGTTTTGCATCTACAGTACTTTTTTGGGGGGGACCAGGGTCTAGGTTCCTCTAGGTAGATATAGTTTGTGGCGAACTACCTGCTTTCGGCATTGCATAATTTGGATGATGGATGGCCTTGGTGCTCTGGCTTTGAGTGAAGGCCTTAAACCCTACCTGGACCTCCGGGAGCCGTCCTTTCTAGGATTACCTAAATCCCAAAAGTATGTAACATAATAATCCTAAACCCATAAAAATAGCCATAAAGGCCATTCTTTTTACATACTTTGGGGGGACAGGTACAACCTTTGTTTCGAGCTTATGCGCCAAATTAAGAGCCCTGAAGGTGCAACTCGAAGACGACAAGGTTGTGGGAGGTAGAACGGCACATCCTGAACACCCTAAAACCTATAGCCCCCCTTAAGTAGATAGAATATGGGGGTATATGGTGATCTTATTATATTCTACCCAAAGCCATATTCTATCTACTTCATCGGGACTATACCCCTAAACCCTAAACCCTACACCCTAAATAGTAGCTTCCATTTTCTTTTCCATTATCCCTATAACCCCCATATAACCCCTATATTCTATCTANNCTACTTAAGGGGGACTATGAAGCCTAAACCTTTGAGCTCCCAAGCTCGATATTGGAGTCTCCCAAGACGATCCCTAAGACAAGGACCCCAGAATCCCTTTATAACATCCCCCCCCACACATCCATATGGGGTCCCCAAAAACCCCCAGTGTGATGAACCCCAACACAAGCTGATCGCCTGGATCTTCTGGATCTCATGGGACGTGCGGAAGCCGTCGAAGGCGTGAACGAACGGAACCTGGGGTTCACGGAAAATCTTGCCGTAAACCTTATGCACCCACGTGTGGCTTGGGCTTTAATGTCGTGTTCTTACCTGGACCCCAAAAATAGGCAAAATCATGACCCCAAAACCAGTAGGAGAGCCAAAAGGGCTCTTACTCTACATGGGTTTGGGGTGTACGTGAGTTTTCGAGGCATCTGAGATTCAAAGCCGATCTGGGCGGAGAAGTATATGTTGTACTGATACATGGACCTGTCGCTGAGGGTCTAAAAACTTCATCAGCGGTTTAGGGTTTAGAGCTTTGGGTTTAGGGGTCTGAGAACTTTAGCAGCTTACGATTTGGACCCAAGAAGGTTCCCATACCGGCAATTTGGGCCCACGTTTACTCTAGTTGACTTAGCCAACTGTAGGACCCCTCCTAAAAGTTGAGCTTTCCCTACCCTGAACCCAGAAAGTTACCTCCTAGGAGCCAAGCTTTTGCATTCGAAGCGGGCTTCATACCCTAACCCTAAACCCTAAACCCTACTGTAGGGGGCCTAGACAATCACCAATATCATTCCCAAGTAACGGAGGACCGAATGGAAAAGACATTCGGAACTGGGAGGGATTATTGGGTTTAGGATTTAGGGTTTAGGGTTTAAGGTTTAGGGTTTGGGTTTAGGGTTTAGGGTTTAGGGTTGGGAAGCCTGAATGACTTAGAGTAAGCAACAGTTCAACAGTAATTTGAACTTAGTGACTTGGAACTCACACAGATGTCCTCAGTGTACTGTTGGGTCGATCTGCCCAGTTTTCTGTGAGTGCAGTTATGACCGCTTTCTATCATGTCTGCCATGAACTTCCAGATACTCCCCAGCGTAAACCCTAAACCCTAAACCCTAAAACCGCCCTTGACCCTTCAACCCCAAGATCGAAACACAAACGCAGGGTCCCCTAAGAGCCTTCCAACTGTCCCCTGGGATGCCATTTTCCCCTATCCAAACCCAGAACCATACAAACCCCAGAGCCAGAAGAGCCCCTAATAGAGTGTAGATATCTAGGGTTTAGGGTTTAGGGTTTAGGGTTCTAGGGTTTAGGGTATAGATAGAGAGAGAGGGCAAAAAGCTAGGTGAACGGTGAGCTCAGCATTGAGGCCCATACTAGGGCCCATGGTTTAATCCGTAGAAGTCAAGGCACCCGGGAACGCAGGGTCGCAATGTGCGAGACAAGGGCAAAATCAAGGGCCTACCGCGTCCAGGATTTGGGGCATTTGCGGGATTAGGATTCATTTTTCTTGTTTGGATTAAGGGTATGGAGGTTCAGGTGCCTTTGACTCAGGGCTTCGGGGCTTAGGCTTTCGGGGTTGCGCATGTAAAGTTGGAGGACTGCACTATGAAATCCGCAACTTATCCATCCTGGCTTCTTCATCCCGGACCTGCATCTATAATTTGATCCAAATATCCATGTTTAGCCCTCTTTCCGCCTTTGTTTAGGGTTTAGGGCAGTGTAGTTTCGGGTCTGAGGCTCAACGGCTTAGCCTTCATATCCTCTGGCTTGGAGCTCTTCTAAGCACTTGGAATCCCAAAAGGTTCCATGTAGGTATGCGACAAAAAACTTAGAGCACAAGGGGTTCCGCTTTAACCCTAAGCCGCCTTTAGGCAAGTTAGGGTTCAGGTGCAGAAACGCATCGGGAACATTCAATATCAAATGGCGTGGGGGGTTGTCTTACTGTTAGGAGGTTGGCTGTATCAAAACTTGTTCAGGGGTACTTGGAAGGTCTGGGATCCAGCTTGATGCTTGTCATCTATAGCCCTGGAGATCCAAGCTTAAATGCTCGGATTTAGGGTTTTAGGGCTTTGAGCTTTGGGCCTTGAATGCTAGGGTGTAGGGACAAAGTTTATGGTTTAGGGAGGAAAAAGAACTAAGAAACAAGAAGGCATAACAGGATTTTGGCAACCCTAACCCACCAAGACCCTATCACCGTCATATGACCAGAACTGTTTCCTGGGTTTTGAGGGGGTGGGGTTACCAAACTCCTGGTGCGAAAAAGAACGAGGCAACTTTCCCGACATCCTACGCTGGCCTTTCAGAATATTTTCAGAACGTGCATTAAGCCAGTTTGGCACGTTCTTTCTATATACCCTAAACCCTAAGCCTATGAATCATCATTCAAAGGAAAGGTAGGGTGTGGTTGCCATATTTTGCTCAGCTAAACCCACATCGCTGCGAGTGCAGCGTGAGGAGCTCTGCCAATGACAATTCCTGGGGCTCTAAGTCTAATCCTAATACCTACATAGAGTATAGATATGCGTATATATGTATATAAGTACATGGCTTCTAATAGGGTCTAAGGTTTGGGGTCGATGAATAATACCTACATAATTTGGCCCTCAGGTCTAGAAAGTGTACCTACGGGGGGAGCCCTAGGGAATGACAGACAAGGATTTTCCACTAAGGCCACAAATAACTACGCAGTTGAATGCCCCCTAGCTTACAAACGGATGCCATAGGTGCTAAACACTAAGCTGTAGACCCCAGACCATCACCATTTGGTACATGAAGCCATGATACACACAATTTCTCACGCTAAGCTAAGCCATATATGATCCCATATAGGCCCCCCACATATGTTCATTATAATGGTCACCGTGTCTCCCTGAAACTACATAAATCCCGATTCCTAAATCGCTACGCGTACTCGTGTCATCGTGTCCTGATTGCAAGCAGAGGCTTGCCTGCTGGACAGTGCTTCCAAAGAGGATGGCAAAGCCAGTGGACCTCGACTGAGTTTAAGGGTTTGTTACTTGTGGGGGGGGGGGTGTCTTTAAGTTTTGGGGATTTAGGAGCTGAGTGTCCCGCAATGGAAGGATGTAGGGTTCTACAAATTGTAGGACCAGAGATTCAGGCAGCCGCTGTGTAGGCCTGGATGCAGGGCTCACGACAACTCGTTGGTCTGCATTGGGATATCTTGAGGTTCCTCGCAGGTTTTGTCCCTGACTCCAAGTTCCAAGCCGTCAACAGTCTCAAGCCTAATCCCTAAGGCCAAAACCCTATACCCGAAGCCCTAAATCCTAAAGGAACATGTCTGCATGTTCAGGTTGAGTTGGCATGCTGGCACTCTGTAGGCTTGGATGGCAGTGCGCTGTGTTAAGCTCATTGATTACCAGCAGCAGTAATGAATAAGCCGTTTGCTGGGACTACTAGCCCAGTGTCAGAGACTTACTTACACAACTAGTGGGACTAGTGCAACTAGAAGTAGCGATACCAAAGTACAATGACTGGCAACTGACATGATGCCCTCAAGTATTCAGGAGCTCTTGAAAATCCCATTGACTCCATGACCTTCTGGGTTTCATCCATCAAGCTTAGGTAAGTAGCAAGAGTACTGCTAGTTTGGGAACAGAAGCAGGACGGATAATTCAAACCCTCAAACGTAAACTCTCCAACCTAAACCCTCAACGTTAAGCCCTCAACCCTCAACCCTAGAAACCTTCAACTACCCCAAACCCTAAGCACTCAATCTCAAACCCTGAACCCCCAACGCCAAGCCCTAAATCTGAATAACCCAGACATAAACCTTAAAGCCCGCAGACCAGCACTCTCCGAGTACCAAGTACCCTTCATTGGGGTTATATGGGCCCTAAGAGTGTTTACCTAGACCGCAAGGCCGCAAGAGTAGGTAGAATAATGACCCAAAACCTCTTAAAAACAGCCATAAAGGCCATTATTCTACATACTTTTGGGGTCCAGGTAGTACTTAGGATTACACCCCAAACCCCACGCTCTAAACCCTCAACGTGAAACCCTAGGGAAGTCCGCTTATGCAATCCAGCTGCCGCACAGCTTGGATGTCGTTCTGATCCCCGAAAATACTGAGGGCCTGTCGGGGATTTAGGGTTTAGGGTTTAGGATTTAGCGTTTAGCGTTCAGGTGTAGGGCTTGTAATGGCCTATTTGCCTCTGTTTCTGGGTTTTGGTCCACGGTGTTTTACCTAGTTGTGGGTTCAGGCAGCACCTGATTTAAAGTTGACTGATTGGGTTTAGGGTTGACGATTCAACGTTTAGTGTAGGAACCATGGGCCTGCTGCATGAGCACTTCATTTGGGTCATTTGGGATCCTAATGTACCTGTTCTATGCCGTGCAGCGCACTGCAAGCCCAATGAGGAAACATGAGATCTGAAAGGCTGGACAGACCCTAAACCCTAACCTCTTGGTCTAGTGTGGTGCAGCAATGGTTTGAGTTTGCAGAGTTGTACTCAATGGGGGCTTCACATTTGATCCAACTACTTGCGGAATGCTGCACTGCTGTCCTCAGCGACCACCTGAACCACGCTGGCCGTTTGCTCAAGTTTCGACGAGTTCGCCGATACTTTCCTCGCTACTCCAAGAACTACCTAAACCCCATTGCCCTAAACCTCTAAGGCAATCAAGAAGGCTACAAGTCTACGTTCTTGAGGGGTCCAGGTACCGACAGTTCGCGGAGCACGACAGCAAGCTTGAGATGCGACCCATCCAGGCAAGTCGTGATTGTCTTTGGGATGTTGAGCCTTTACAGGGTTTGGACAACGCCCCCCTTAAGTAGATAGAATATGGCTTTGGGGTATACTATAATAAGATCCCCATTACCCCATATTCTATCTACTTAAGGGGATTTAGACCTGCACGGTCCGTCCAGGGCCTTGTAGCTAACTCCAGAAGATTGTAGCTGGACTGTCCCAAAGGCCCCATGTAGCTATATAGCATATACATAAAGCCTAAAGTTCCCACTCTGCGGTAGGACGAGAATGCGACCCACCTCTTGCAGACACGCTCTACAAGCAGACCCCTTTTCCACATAGACTCCT
Source organism: Symbiodinium pilosum (assembly GCA_905231905.1). Taxonomy (NCBI): domain Eukaryota; class Dinophyceae; order Suessiales; family Symbiodiniaceae; genus Symbiodinium; species Symbiodinium pilosum. The sequence goes on along the minus strand of CAJNIZ010003494.1, from coordinate 12,583 downwards.
CCACTGAGCATTTTGGTGACTCCGCTGGCACCTTAAAGTAAGTATAAATTTAAAACAGCGGTTTAAGTTATGGCACATGCTGCGTACTATTTTTTCGCATGTTGAGCCTGCTTACAAACCCCGAGGCCCCAGCAGGTCGAAACTATTTTCCTGGCGATGTATAACTACTTTAGGGCCCAAGTCTATACTATGTAGCTACATGAACCCTCTGACAGCGCGCGCTTTGAGCAGAAGGACCTTCAGCACATGTACCCATGCTTAGGGGGCCCTGGGGTTCGCTCATGCACTGTACCCCTAATGAGAGCCCCATAGACACCCTGGTGCAATTAAGTAGGTTCCCTAACCCTTTTGTTCGTTCAGAATCTTACTGAGTAATAGACATGAAGAGAGCAGGATATCAGATTGAGACTCGGTCACCATGGGTCTCATTCGAAGCTGCTATCGAAGTCCCCTGCGACAACTCTAACACCAGAAAGGGTTTAGGGTAGTTCGTATCATCGTGGTTTCTAACCCAGACCCCTGGATTAATTCCTTGAAAGGGATTGTAATAGGGATCCTAATGCTGTTGATGGAGGAAATCTTGCATCACCTTGCGTCCCTAAAACCCTAGGATTACAGTAGTTTAGGGGCCCTAGGTGGTGCAATATTTCCTCCATCAGCAGTATCAAGGCCCTAAAAAGAAAGGTTGTTATCAATCATGGGTCTACATGAAGCCAAACATATCCCCTCACGCCAAGCCCATCTGCTGAAAGGATAGGGTTTATGGTTTAGGGTTGAGGGTCTAGGGGTTTAGGGTTTCGGGTCTAGAGGTTTAGGGTCTAGGGATTAGGATTTAGGGGTTTAGGGATCTGACAGTAACCCAACCTTGAAGGGTTCATCATTTGGGCGTTGCTCTACTAGGTCCTAAGCGCAGCGAAGCCTAAACGTCTAAACCCAAATTCCTATGCCTGCAACCCACACCCTAAACCATCATTTTCCCAAACCTCTAACCTAAACCTAAAGCCGAATCCCTAAACCCTACACCTAAACCTACTCCCAAGAACTTATAACGCCAAAAGTCTAGCCCCTAATTACACCCTAATGCCCAAACTTACACAGCCTAACCCCTCCCTAAATCCCAGACCCTAAACACTAAAAACCTGACTGCCACTTGCTGCCTGTCCCGCAACAGCACGCGCTGCTACATGCATCACGCAGGGAGTCAACTCTCCTGCGATCTTGTACCTCCACAAGGATGAGGGCTGAGGATGTTGGATTTAAGGTTTAGGACTTAGTGATTCAGGGTCCAGGGCGTAGGATGTTGGATTTAGGGTCTAGGGTTTCGGATCTGGGTTATAAATCTTGCGGTGAGTGTGTTGGGTTTTGGGTTTGGGGTACAGGCCCTGAAAACATGCGGAGGAAGCCCAACTACCTAGTATGTTGGAGCCTACTTGACTCGAATAGGCCTGCGGCGTATAGCACAGTCTGGTGGTTTATCTAAGCGAAAACACTTTGTGGTTGTTTAGGTTTGTATAGTACCTGTGTTGTGGATAAGATTGCGTAGGGATATGGGCAAGGGCAACGGAAGCGCACCGCCCAATCCCCACTGACTGGTGGCTCTGGACGTACCAGGGGCTCTTGATCTGTCAATGCTGTTGATACCAAAAAGTCTCTATGACACTGACAGGCAAGCTTTACCTTGGGAATCTTGGTATCCTAGTTGACTAGGGTCATGCACGGCGCTTAACGTAAAAAGTAGAAGCAACTGTGGAGCTATACAGCCTACAAACCTAGTTACTTGATGTTACTTGGAGCCTCTAAACCCTAAAGCCTAAACCTCAAACCCTGACCCTGTAAACACCGCACCCTAACTCCTGAAGCGAAAGCATGAGGTGGTTTTTCATATATGGTTTAGGGTTTATAGGGCTTAGGGTTGGGACCAGACGTCTGTTGGTGGCTTCCGGTGCAAGACCATAAAACAAAGTTTAGGAGGAGTTTAGGGGCCATCGCCTCGGAGGAAAGCCCCTTGTTCTCCGGCTTGCTGAGACTGATTGGGGCTTGGGGCCCCTTGCCCTCCTCTGGGACCTTCGCCTCGGCGGGAATCCCGTGAGCGAGCACATGAGAGACGCACGTCTCCATTGCAGCTGCTGCGCGCTTGGCGAGGTGTCCGTCTGCAAAGTCTTGGACCATGCGCAGGCGTAGGTATGAGAGGCCCAGGAAGCGGCAGAAGTCCTTCTGGGTCATGATGTGCGTCTTCCCTGGCTCGTAGGTGTATGTGGTCATGTCGTAGATGGAGGGGTCGCTGAGGTAGCCGGTGAGGTTGTAGTTGCGGGCGGTGCTCTCCTTGTTGAACTCCTCCCTGAAGAACTTGTTGGGGATTTGCATGGTGGGAACCCTAACACAGCCCACACTATACCATAATCTCTATTACAATTAAGGACTTCCAAGCATGGGCCGCCTGCACAATGTTGGAACCTTCGGCCACTTGCATCCTTACGCACCCTTATGTATCTATAAACGCTTTAAGGGTTCAAAGTTTCGGCTTTAGGGATCCTGATTAAGTTCAACTACCCGATCGTGCTTCGCAAGCCCGCACCCTAAACCCTTGACTCTAAACCTTTTCACGCGGCAGATTGGAAGCTCCGGGACCCTAGCAGTCCAAGCAACACAGCAGGAAATACATGAACACGAGCAAAAACTCCCGGAAACTAACATGGAAACCCAAAAAGGGCTTAGGGTTTAGGGGGCTATGTGGGTTTCCATGTTAGTTGGGGGGAGTGTATCCCATCTGAAGTCTACAAACCCCTACGGCTACCTGTAACTCCAAACACCTAGAGGTCCATGGGTAGTGACAATCAATTATTTAGGGCGTTGCCACTACAAAGCTGTAAGTGGTCTGGCTTGCGGGTAGACCCCGTGCTTCATCCGGGCACATGTTCGGGACCATCAGCAAAAGTCCTCACCAGACGACATGCTTCAAAAAAAAGGTCTAGCAATTAAGGTCAAGGCTTTACACTTTGACCCTGCAGCCAGGCTTCTTTTGAGAAATGTGTGAATATCTTGTCGGCTTTCCTTAGAATGGTAGCTGTAATGGCTCCTGAGTCAGTAAGAAGACAGCTTTCTTTAGAATTGTAGCTTCGCTGGCTCCTCAGCCAAAAAGTTAGAGGAGGCTTGCCTTAGAATGGTCGCCTAATAGCTCTCCTCAACGGCAGCATAAGTATCTCCGCTTCCCCAAACGAAAATGGAACGAACATGGAATCTAAACCTATAAACCGCTATAGTCTAAACTCCTACTATCCCCGTTGAAATTAAGGAGACCCTAAACCCTACCTGGACCCCAAAAGTTTGTAAAATAATGGCATTGTTGTGGGTTTAGGTCCATTATTTTACATACTTTTGGTGTTTATGTTGACCCTAACCCCTAAATCCTATACCCTGAACCATAAAGCACGTTAGTTCGGAGAAGGTTAGGTGGATATAGCACCCCTGAAGCTGACCCTGACCCAAGCGGTGTAGGCTTAAGGACTGAAGGCTTAGGGTTTACGGGTGTAGGGTTTGGGGTAATTTTAGGAGTTTTGCGTTTAGGGTGTACCTGGACCCGCAAACTAGGTACAATAATGGCCCAAAACACCTAAACATAGCTCAAAAGGCCATTATTCTACATACTTTTGGGGTTCAGGTAGTGGTTTAGGGTGTCGGGTATAGGGGTTCAGGTTTTGGGGTTTAGGGGCCTACCAGCCCCATAGGCAGCTGTGGCTTTACCTCCCCTAGCCAGTGGAAATAATCCAAAGTGAAGGCTTAGATTTAGGGTTTAGGGCCCTAAACCCTAAACCCTTAGGGGGCTTAGGCTTTAGGGAGACAATCTCCACGAGGTGGAAGCTCAAACTGAGAGGGATAAGTTGAACACGAACCGGACCCCTCTTCTAGAACCCTGTAACTCATGGGTTCAAGTAGTACCCCCCTCTATACTACCCCCCCTAGGTTTCTCCCTTAATTAAGCCTAATTATCCCTAAATAACCTTAACTAAGGGGGGAACCTAGGGGGGGTAGTATAGAGGGGGGTACTAATTGAACCCATAATGTAAAGAATGACTGTAGAACCACCCATGATTACAAAAGCAAAGGCCCTGAGTCAATCTTAAAGTCTGAGCTTGAGAAACTGTAACGTGCATGCAGCACATACCCAAACCTTGCCTTCAAAACCTGGACCTAAGCCCGAAATCCCAAGAGCAATCCTAGGGCAGCCTTATACCAAAAGCAGGCCTACAGATAAGTTTGCGTCCTTCTTTAGGTACATGGGTTAGCCATGAACCTCCTCTGAGCGCTACATACTGACACCCCAAAACATCCGGGTGGGGTCCAGGTAAAGCCTGACGGCCAAAACATAAAGACTGAACCTTCTAGTAGGCTGAAGCCCACCTGAAACCCTAAACCCTAAACCCTAAACCGTGAACCCTCAACCCTAAACCCTAAGCCCACCCCAACCCCTAAACCCTAAACCGCTTTAAACCTTATAGCCCGAAGACCAAGCCCGTACACCACCCAGCCCTGTTGGGTGTCGGGCCTAGGGTTGGTTGTTAAGGGTTTAGGGTTAATCTCTAAACCCGAAACCATAGTCCTCGAGGCCGTGAAAGCCTAAATCCTGAATTATCCCCTGAACCTCAAGAGGAGGCCAGCAATGACCAAAAATGCACCAAACAGGCTTTTTGTGCATATATATATATATATATGTACATACACATGTTGTTTTTTTGGGGGGATGGGGCCGGCGGCTGAACCCTAAGCCCCTCTAACATCCCAGTGTCCATTTCCTTTCGCGCCATATGATTGTCCTTTCTTGGCGTTACCCTAACACCTGAACCCTCAAAATAAAACCGAGATATCCCCAGATTTCCCTATTTGGCCCAACAAACCGTTCACGCCCTAAACCCTCAACCCAAAACCCTAAACGCCTAAACCCTCAACCCAAAACGGGTCCTTGGGAAGCTGTGAAGGTCGTGGCCAGACCGCCCACAGCAAGTGCGCCATGCATGGCACCTGGTGGAGGTTTAGGACTAAAGACTCAGGGGTTGGGGCTTGGGGTTTAGGGTTCAAGGTTTGTACAGTTTGGGTGTTTTAGGGTAGGGTGTCCCAAATTAGGGGTACCTTTTCGGGGGTCGCCATAAGAGGGATTATAGTGTTTGGGGGTATGGATTGGGCTCATTTCGAGAACTACCACATGAACAACTGTCAAGCCTAGCTTTATATGTTGTAGCTATCTAGGTCCCAAAGTATCTACATATGAATCCCTGATAGAAGCCACCCACCTGGGGCTTGGTAGCTATGCGAACTCAGGGGTTCGAGACTGTGGCTTAGGCTCTACAACTTCAGCTCTACAACCCCCTAGACCCAGGGTAATTTAAGGCCATTTTGGTACTACATACCCCGTATATAAACCACCATACAGGGTGAGGTCGGGTGAGGTCGCTTCAAACTGCCCAGATTTAAGTCCTAAGGTCATTCCCCCTTACAATGCAGCTCCTACTGAGTAAGACCTCTGTCAGCACAGTTCGTGACGCAACTAAACCCGTCCTAAAGTCACCCATGCATCTGCCAACAGTAAGCTTTGTGTCTGTAGCTTTTTCAAGGTAAAAGGTTACTCTACTTAAGACCCAAAACCCCAAGCCGCTAGCTGTGAATCCCAGCTGAGGATTTGGACGTCCACAGTTTAGAGTTTAGAGTTTATAGGGTTGAGAGTTTAGGGTAAGGGTCTAGGGCTTAGGGTTTCAGTTTTCACCCGCACATGACCTCATGCTGAAAGGACAAGGTCAGGAAGGCATTGGTACCAAAACAACGGGTCTGACTGCCCACATGCGATGTGCTCAGGCACCGAACATTTACATGAGAACACATTTGGTAGTTTCCCCTAATTCCAAATTAGGGCTACCTTTTAGGGGCTCCCCATGATAAGGAATTGGAACCCAAAGCTCTAAACAAACATGCTGGCACCCGTTGGTTGAGCCTTGACAAGCAATATTCCCCTAAAAAGGCCACGTCATCTCAAAGGAATGAGCGGGTTATCGGGAAACATAAGGATCTTTGGGTTTAGGGCTTAGGGTTTCGGCTATTTTCCCCAAGTCTGACCCTCTTGTTCTGTTCCGGGTTGAAGGTTTAAGTTCTTTCTGAGGAAGGTGTGGAATACAAATCAGCAAGAGCAGCTGCTTCCTAGATGAAGGCCCTCTTACCCCAGGGCTCCATGTCTATAAATCATAGCTGCACTGGGCCCCAACGTCTACAAATATGACCTTGTTTGGAGCCTTAGGGTTATGCGAGAACGCTTCATAAGTTATCAAACAGAGATACCCTAAACCCTATAAGCGCTTAACTATTGAACCCTAAACCCTTAAACCCTATGATGTTCTGCCCTTTTGTCTCCAACATGACCGGAATCTCAAAGATCCAACAAGCCCTGCGTATGAGCCTTGCATCATCTTGCATCTTAGTGCTGCCAGGGTTTAGGGTTTTGGGGTTTGGGGGGCTAGGGGTTTAGGGGTTTTGGGGGTTAGGGCTTCGGGGGCTGATGTTTGCAAAAGTCCTGCTTCGCAACATAAACCGTACTGACGAAGCCAGCACGGCCAGGAAACAACAAACAGGAAACACAACCAACATCGCAATAACGCTAACCATCGTGTGAGCCGGGAGTAAGCTTACCCCCGATGCTTCAAAACCTGATCGTCTAAAACTGCCACGCCATCTCCAACCCTCAACGCACATCCACTCCAAACTGCGATCTTCCCAAAGTTCCTCCTGTACCAGTCTTGTCATTCCGCCATCCTCATCGTCCGAGTCTGCAGTGTCCACATAATAGTGGGTCTGCCGGCATAGTCTCGAGCAGAATCCGCCGAGTGATTTTTCTTTGGCGAGCTGCAGGCAGTGGCGGCAAAGTATCCGCTCTGCCGGGTGCCACAAGGGGCAAGTCTTAGTCTTTGAGCATCGCGCGGCGGATGGCTCCTCGTAGATCTGCCGTGCCGCGGAACCTTGTCCATGCCGCACTTCTTGCAGCAAAACCCAAGGATGGACGCCGCGTCCGGGTGGGCTGCCAGAGTCCTTTTTTTCTCGACAGACTTCATTGACAAGTTGCTCCAGCCAAGTGCAGCGTTGCTTTCGAACTGGAACCCTGGTGCGCTCTCAAGATATTTTATGGGTACAAACGTTTATTGAGAATCGAATTCCATACCTATCCTTCAGAAATACTTGATTCAATGCCCTCCCTTTTTTAAACCTAAACGCAAACCTAAGATTTATAAAAGACGTTCCATACCTATCCATCAAAACTACTCTAGATTCAATACCCTCCCTTTACACCCTAGGTTTAAGCCCTAAAAGCGGATGATGGCAGGCCATCACTACTCTTACGGGCTGCACGTCCCCTAACAAATCACACCTAAACGCGCAGTACTCCATTCAGGCTGGCTCCAGAGTGGAACAAAGAAATCCCACCGCCCCAGCCTCAAAAACCCTAAACCCTAAAAACCTTAGACCCTGAGCCCCAAGCCCCAAAGCCCAATCCCAGACTCTGGGAACCTAAGCCCGCAAACTTATTTATGCATATTTAGAAACCCTAAGCACTAAACCCTAAACCCAGAATCCTAAGCCCTAAACCATTAAATATGGAGATAAATATACACATACTTATGTGTATGTATTTAGATATACATACGCGCATGTGTGTGTACATATATATATATATATAGATGCTTATAAACGTGTGAGCTATAGTCTAAACTCCTAGTATCCCCCTTATAACCCCCATAATACTCCCGTATATAATGATCCCCCATTTAACCCCTCTAAGGAGTTTAGACTAAACCCAAAACCCTAAACCCTAATCCTTAAACCCTATATGACCCTAACTCCTAGACAACCCCCTTTCAGGAGTTTAGA
>CAJNIZ010003493.1:11100-23482 GCA_905231905.1 Symbiodinium pilosum | reverse complement strand
GGTATAACCCATAAACCTGTAGGTAATTGGGGTGGCAGGTAAGCTCTGAGCTCAAGGGGTTCTGGAAAGAATGCTACTGCATCAGCGGCTCAAGAGCTCAAGTTATAGTGACTGACGGCTAAGAGGTTTAGGGTTTAGGGTTCAGGGTTTAGGGTTTAGCGTTTAGGGTTTAGGTTCAGATTTAAGCATTCAACACACCGTATGACAAGTAAGGAGGCTGCTAAGTGCGGTCCGAACTAAGTACCCGGAGCCTCCAGCCCAATAAGAACGTAGCAATCAAGCTAGAGTTTAGGGTTTAGGTTGGGGATAGGCCGGAAGGGTCCAAATACCCAAGCACTCGAGCTCTAGGTCCAAAATGCGAAAACGTGAACGGTTTATGTTGCATGGAACCTGCTGTTCATCCCTTTGACCAGAGAAACTCTTAACATAATCAGGCATGTGTGATTTAGCGCCTACCCCAAATCAGGAACCCTAAACCCCCAAATCCTGAACCCTAAACCCCCAAATCCTAAACCCTAAACCCCCAAATCCTGAACCCTTAAACCCCCAAACCCTGAACCCTAACACCGCGAGCATAGACCTAAGCACAAACAATTTCATCTTCAGCTCGACTAGCAAGGAAACATCAACAGGCACCCCGCAAAGACGTGAAGCGTTCATGCCTATCCGGCGGTTCAAGAAACTTCTGAACTAAACTTTCTCGCGGCTTTACCACCACGTGATTTTTGGTCCAGCGTTTTTAGGGCTAGTTAGCACGAATGGCACTAGCATTACAGCACTACCACTAGGATTACAGCCCTAATAAACCTAGCCAGTATACATCCCATGTGCCTACAAAACTAAGCCCTCAAAACCTGAAACCTCTTGACTCTGGCGTCTCCTCCCCCTGACCCTGAAGCCGCACACCCCTTGACCCTGGCCCCTGAATCCTAGACCCTGCGGCAAGTGAAGGACAAAGGAGCTCAACGGGGTCCTCCGCCCATGGAACCAAGCCTTGTCTCAACCAGAAAGTCTACTGGGTTGCTGTCAAGGAACGTAAGTTATGTTCATATAATAGGCAAACCCTAGGATTACTATATAACATTACTATGGTAATCTAAATTCCTGAACAGCAAGGTTTCCTGGACCAAGTTGGCAGACAGAGTGCGTAACTGCGGCATAACTTAGGAGGACCCTCCCCTGCAAGAGTGGTATACTATGAATATAAGAGGACCCTAATATTGTCCTTATTCTCCCCTATAGCCACTATTACAGGGTGGGGAGTCCTCCTAAGGCATAACCCTCAAAGCGGCAGGTTTCATAGAATCAAGCCAGGGCAGGGGCTAGGATTTAGGGTTTTGGCTTTAGGGGTTAGGGTCTAGGGTTGAGAATTTGGGCTTTAAGGAATTAGAGTTTACGGTTCAGGGTTTTGGCTTTAGGGCAAGTGGAGGGTTAGGAACTAGGGTTTAGGAATAAATGGGTGTTCAGCTTAGGGCATAAGATCTAGTGTGTGTGTGTGTATGTTCGAGAGACTTCCATGTGATACTTGTCCAAAACAGCAGACTAAGCACTTGTCTCCCCAAAATTGCCATAAGCTAGGTCCCCGTTTTGGTTAGGATCTCCATGTAAGGAAGTGTATTCCCAAAGATCCCTCCCTTACAAGGACTTTTAGCACGACTCTAAACCCTAAACATCCCTGTTCTTTAAAATAACCCCTGGAAACAACTTTAGAGTGACCCCACTGCATATCCCAAAGCCGACGGCCTCCATATTAGAACCCAGGAACGGCAAACCGGCTTAGTGTTTGGGATCAGGGTTCCAAGGTTTAGGGTGCTCCCTCAACTGTACTACTCATCCACAATTAGGTCGAATTCTAGCAAATTGGCAGGGGATGGTATTGTAGGGGGTAGGCGTGTAAGCCAGAATTACCATCTTTGGGTCCCTACATACCTGATATGTGCCTTGCATGCACCGTTTAGGGTTTACGGTTTAGGGATTTTGGGTTTAGGGTTAAGGGTCTAGTTTTTAAGGGCCACTCGAACACCCTTCAAAAAGGCAACTGGCCATGTTAGGGGCCCATACTTCCAACCTTAAAGCCCTAAACCGTTTATGGACCCTACACCCGACGCCTGAACCCCGTAAAAGAACACAGCCTAAATCCAAAATCCTAAGTCCTAAGTCCTAAACCCTAAACCCTAACACCACCTGAGACATGGCAGCAAAACCCTAAACCCTTAACCCAAAGATCCTAAGTCCCAAACCCAAAGCCAAAACCCTAAACTTCACACGGTCAACCTGCAGCTGGGGAGCAAGGCTCTGCAGTCCCCACGCCCACAGCGCAGATGCTGACAGTGCCTTGCAAGCACTTGGGAGAAGCTACCTAGGGTTCGGGGTTTAGGGTTTGGGGTTCAGGGTTTAGGGTTTAGGGTTCTGTTGGGCCCTGTCTTCTTTGAATAAGGCTCTGGGGTCTCTTTGGATTTTGCTAGCACCAAATAAGAATGGCAGAATCTTGGTAACAGCAAGAGTAATCCCTAAACCAGGATCCCTTGTTTCACGAAATCCGGGGTACGAATACCCACCTAAACCCTAAACCCTAAAAACTAAACCCTAAACCTGGGCCACCTTCAGGCCTCGAGCATGCCTGGGCCTCAAAAGCTTAACTAACTAATGGTTAGGGTTTAGGGTTTGGGGTTCGGGGTTTAGGGTTTACGGTGGTCCTAAACCCTGAAAACCCTAAAAACACCAAACCCTAAACCTGTGGGGGTCCAGGTAACAACCTCCTGGCCCCGCGGCATGCGCATGGTTCATGGAGATCTCTGTACCTGGCCTTTGGTTAGCTAGGAATGAAGCAATGGATCCTTATAGTAACCCATTTAGGGCTTAGGGTTTAGGGAGCAATGGATCCTTAAAGTATGCCCGGAAAGGATGCTTGTAGAAACCCATTTAGGGCTTAGACAGGAATAGATCGTTATAGTAGTCCCTATATAGCCCATTGTAGTAGTTTCCATGTTCTTTTCCGTTCTTTCATTGCCGACTAACCCAAGGCCAGATACGGGGAGTGGTATGGCAGGCGGGTACCCTATGCAGGCCATGCACAGAGCAATGGTGAGAAGACTCAAGGGCGTGTGTAGATGTGTATATACACACATGGGTGGTTGTCAAAATTATGGTCCCTTTTTGGATCCCTATTATAATACGCACCTAATATTCAGGGTACCCAAAAAGGGATCATAATCTGGAGATCCACCTAGAAAAATATTTACATACACATGTGTAAAGCCTTCATTCAGGTTTACATGTGTACGGCCAATCTGCAGCTTGTATGGGTAAAGCTTCCCAACCCTGAAAGCCCCTGACAGTTCGAACAACGCCGGATGATGCCACATGGCTTCATGGACAAGGGTGCTGGAATCCACATTTCCCAAGTGCCCAGTATCCAGGGCATTTCTAAGGTTAACCTTTTGGTTTCAACAGGTTGAAAGTTAACCTGAAGCCGCCACACCCTAAACCCTAACCCTTGGGGGTTCTTCACTGAACAGCTTTTACACACAGAATTCCAGGTGGATGGTTCTCAGGATTTCTCGAGGACCCAAATGGCAGACAATTTGACTACATACCATTTCGTCCTATTCTTGCAGTCTTCCCAGGGGCTGTGGTTCTCTCGGGTAATTATGTGATTATGGATAAGTAACAAGTAGTGAGTGTGTGGGGAGGCATTCCTCCGTTCCCTGCTGCCCAAAACCCTGCGCACGCATGTTGCGAAACATCTAATGTTCTTTACTAGTAGTTCCGAATGAGCAATGTCACCTGGATATTACTTCAATGGTGTCTCCTACCCTGAACCCAAAAATCAACCCGAGTTGCCTTCATGGTACTTCCCATCGTTATCGCGGTGCCGCTTCCCCAAGACCATAACCTCGTGGGCTCTTGGACGAGCTTAAACACTCGTGCTTGCACGTGATGTCCACCCTTTGGGGAAAATCAGAGATCACAGGTAGAGGAGGGTTCCTGGTCAAAGTGAAGCAGTAGGCTGCTGGAGTAGGTGCCGCCCGGAAGACCGCAAGACAGAACTGTCTTCCTACTAGCTGCGTACCGGGTCAATGGTAGCAAAACCTTCAAAGCTCTCCAGACATCTTGAGTTGAGTGCCACGTGGACTTTGCAAATCTGTTCCAGATGAGCGCTGCCGAACGCCGATCAGAATGAAAAGATGTGTCTTGTCTAACCCTAGGGGTCCAGGGACCCAAATAATAGGGTTTTAGGGCCCAAAACCATTAATCTTATAGTATTTGAGCCCTAAAACCCCATTGTTTGGGTCCTTGGACCCTTAGGGATACATCCAGAAGACGTTCCAAGTCTTCGTGGCAGCAAAGTACGCAAACGGACTGAACGAACACTTGACATTTTATGCGTACGCGGCCAGGCGGCAAAACGCTGTATCTAAATCCAAGGACTTTTTTTTAGCAAAGGCCTCTCTAGACCTGTAAAACCAAACCGCGAACATCAGAACGGGATATTAAGCAGAGGCTAATATTGAACCAAAGATTCGTCAAGCCTGCTGAATTTACAAATTGGAGCTTATTTACATGCAGCCCAGTTCAAGTGTCTCAACAGGATACTTTCCTTCTATGGGAACGCTATGACTAAGCTTTGTTGACAAGTGTCTACATGATTACACTTTAACTCTTAGCTCACATATACCCTCTCATGATCCTCGATACCCTCTTCTGAGGGACTCCTAACCCTCAACACTCTGATCCCCAAATCCTAAATATCCAAATATACCCTTCACAAGACACTTGACATTTTGGAAGCCCTGATCCCTAAACCCTGTATAATCCTTTGAAAAGCCTCACATTTATAGAAAATCCGCACATGCATCTGAGGAGCATCCAAAGCACCTGGCGCCAGCTATCATGGCTGGCACCTGCGGCATCCAGGGGTAGGGTTTAGGGTTTAAAGTGTGTTTGATTGTTTTGGGCCTTTAGGGTTTAGGGTTGATGGTGATTGGCCTTACAGCCGCCCGGTGAATGTCAACCGCTGATGTAAGGATATGTGTAGACACATCTTTACACGCAAGTCAGGTAAGCCGCCACAAAAGTCACACCAACACCTCTCCCGCAAGGAGACTGAAGCCAACAATATGAATTTGAATCGGAATGATCACTCCAAATCAGTGAAACGCCATTGAATGCATGTGACGCAATGCCCTCTCATGTGCATGACTCGTTGCAACATACATGGCACATAACTAAGCAATAGTATCCGACAACACCACCTTGCGCCAAGGACCCCCAGGTCATGCACTGAGCAAGCCATAGGATCAAAACGGGTCATGCTCACGTAGCCCCGCGGGATGCATGAAGTCTTTCTTACAACGCCGCAACAGCTGCAGCTTAAGGCCATCACAGATTTTTCAACCCCCAAAGAACCATTCATCTGCATGCGCACACATCTCCAACCCCGTCACATACCGCGTCACGGCTTCAACGGAGACCATAGTAAGAATCCCGCGTTGTGAGGGCAGACTGCATTGCAAAGCATGGAAGTTGTGCAACTCAGGTGCTGGGCGGCTTGGGCTTCGTCTTCAACAGGCAGCAAAACCTGACTAGGCCTTGCCACAAGGTTCCACTCCTCAAGGTTGCCGCTGCAGGCTTTCGGATCCTGCTCTGTAAAAGCATCCTCCATAGCACCAAAGGCGCCTTCATCAGGGTGGAGGTCATGAAGCTGTTCTGCATCGTCGGCCTCCGGCTCCCTGGGGTCTGAACCTCTCCTCCAGAACCTCACTAACAGTTGGGAAACGGACCGGACAGACACATATTTTTTAGTATTTTTTCTACAATCCACCAGTGGTACACATGAAAGAAACTCGTCCCAGGAACAAGAAAACTTCATGTACCCCAAACCCTTAAACCCTTAACTCTGCAGCATCGTTATATATACAATTGTAATATGAAAGTTTCCATTTTCATTTCCATTGTTCCTATATACACTTATATATATACACTATATGTCCCTTTGAAGGGACCTAGGGTTTCCTTTTTTCAATTCTCCCTAGGGTTTAGGGTTTAGGGCAATATACCCCTAAACCCTAAATCCTAAATCCTCAATAGTAGTTTCCATGTTCTTTTCCATTATCCTTATAGATACCCAAATAAATTACCCTTCCTTGTTCCCTGAACCATAGCTTCAGAGTGGTTTTTCCAGCGGTTCCAAGAGCTCCAATAACAGCACTGTAGGGGTTTAGGTGTTTAGGGTTTAGGGGTTTAGGGTTTAGGGGTTTAGGGGTCTGGGGTTTAGGCTGACCAATGGAAGCCTCATGTCATACTGGCTTTCCGTGCAAAGCACCATGCACGCTGCATTTTGAGACGTCAATGGTGTAAGCACATCGCTTGGGGAAACCTTAGGCCAGGCTAGCATGTAGTAGGGCTATGGTTTAAGGCTTAGGGTTTAGGTCTTAGGGTTGAGATACCAGCCGAATTTTCTTTCAGTAGTAATGTCACCTTGGATCCCAAACCCTATACATCTATAAGCCTTATATCTTAAGCCCCGCACTCTGAACCTTACCACCGAAAACCCTCAACCCTCAACCCTAACCACTTTCTTGAGAAAACCGTCTGTAAACCATACATAAACGTAAGCCCTACGTAGCCTGATACATCCCCCTGCAAGCATTTTTTCTGTGGAAATTTCTCTAAGCCCCTGTGTACGACCCCTGCATGGGACTCCATGTCAACCTCGAACAGTCGCATGATTGGGTTGCTGCGTTTATGGCCGGTTAGGGTTTAGGAGATTATGGTTTGGGGCCCTAAATCATGATACCATAACATTGAGAAAAGTTGTAGTAAATTTGTAGTATCTAAATACACTAACCCCATGTAGATATGTATAACTTATAACCCTACAACCTCTTCGAATTTTCGTCGAAGGGACCCAAAGTTTCCAGTTAATCTTCCATGTTCTTGCATTTGATTTTCTAATTTGGCACCCTAAGCTCCAATCCCTAAACTTCCTAACACTTTAAATGGGGTTACATAGGGATAATGGCCAAGAAAATGGAAACTACTATAATGGGTTAGGGACTTAGGTAATTTCAGTACAGCCTGAAGCCGTAAGCCCTAAACTTACCTAAAGTTCCTGAACCTTAGCAGCAAACCCTCATGACGGCAGCCTATCACAGCGTTGATCGTTCGCACATCCGGCTGCAAACGCGCTCGTCGGAGGGTTGCCTGGATTTTACGGCTTTATTGCTTGGAATTGGGGATTCAGGGTTTGGGACTTAGGGTTTGGGATTTTGGGTTTAGGGTTTGGGGGTTTAGGCTTCGAATTGGGGATTCAGGGTATGGGACTTAGGGTTTGGGGATTTAGGGTTTCAATGTTTAGGCCTGAATTAGGCTCTAGGATTTTGGGGGGTATGGGTTTTAGGGTCCAGGCTTCAGATTTGGTAGTTTCCCTAAATAAGGGCACCCCAATATGGACCCCAGACTATTATCACCCTTGTTACGAGGACCCCCAAAATGGTACCCCTAATTTTGGGAATCCCCATTAGAGCCCTAAACCCTAGAGCTGGGGGTGGCTTGTTTGCAAGGGGCCTTAGGGTGTCGTGTTCACAGCTGTCCCAAAACAAGGATCTGGGCTTTCGGTGTCAAAAGGCTTAGACAATTGGACAAGAGGCAAGCTTGCAACAGTACCAAACTCCCCCCAACCCCAAAGTACTTACCGAAGGCTCAAAAGATGGAGTGATCATGGCACGTAGGTTTGTGGATACAAGGATTCGGGATTGATTGCCTCAGGGAGTTTGGGTTGGGGTGAAACAAGGGATACGTGTTTAAAGTTGTAGTTCGAAGTTGCAAGTGATGACAAGAAACGTAATGGCAGAATGGCATCAATAGCAATAACCATGATGACAACATGACAGGAGTAACAACAGCAACAATGGCAATGATAAGTGGCTGAGTTGCAGCGACGAAGCACGACTACTCTAGCTCAGAACTTCGGCACGATAAGTGTACACAAAATGATAAAGGACAAGCTGCAAGCATGAAGCCCCAGACTGCGGGAATCAAAAGACAGTGCCGGGATAAAGCAACCGTCAAAAAAAAGAGGTCCAGAAGCCTAACCTGCATACAACAACTGCAGCTGCGCAGCCAAGAGCGCTTCAGCAATTTTAGCTCGAGCGCCCTCCAGGCATCAGTTGCGGGCCGTAGTATTCAGGGTTGAAGGCACAAGGTTTCCTTGCAAGATACGCGTAGTTTTGGCTAATAAGCCACTCATTAACAACAGAAGTATAAGGAGATGGATACTTGAGTTTCAGGTATGTTTGCCCTAAACCCTGAACCCTAAACCCTAAGTTTACTGTTGGTGGCTGGAAGGAGGTCCTATAGTTCGGTTTTCGTACGACAGACACTTCCTGGACCCCCCAAGGTATGTAGAATAGTGGCCTTTTGGGCTACTTTTGGGCTATATTTAGCAGTTTGGGGCCATTATTTTACCTACTTTGGGGGTTTAGGTAGAGACTTCGGCGCTTTGGGGCTCAGCCAAGGGACATCTCTGCAAAAAATGGTGTCCCTTACGTACCTGACAGCCATGCTGAGCGACGAACTCTCAAAGCCATGCTGCCGAAGCACATGGAAGCGGGTCAAAATGAAGTCCTCCTGACCCTCAACCCCTGAAAGCCGTAAATGCCACATCCCGATTAATTAGAAGCCGCCCGCACCGCCCGCGCAAACAAGATCCAAAAACCCGAAACTACACCCTAAACCCCTAGATGTTGTAGGCTCTGTGGCCCCAGACTTTTGTTGGACTTCCAAAGTTGGGCACCCCAGCGACGGTGCTTCTTGGGTCCTGCCCCCACCCATTAGCAGTTCATAGTAAGGGTCATACTGAGGTCTTAATGAAGCGGGGCAATAGCCAACGTGACCCACATTCCTGACAAGAAAAAGATGCAATCCGACCCCTAAACCCTAAACCCTAACCACATACCAGAATGCACCATGGTAATGAGGACAACCTGGCCTGGCAAGCATGTAGCACCGTGTTGAAAGTCACGACCTTCATGGATGCATCTAGAAATCTCTAAGGCTGCCATCATGTCATGATGATGACCTGAAGTGCTACATCTAATGTCGCGGCGCAAATGTTCAGAGTGAATTCTTGTGGCACATTCTATGATGAAGTTTCAGAATACAAGAATTACAAGGAACTAGTAGGCTTCTGCAAGTCTCACATGTGGTATATGCTGCTATGGGGATGACAACCATGATGACCGGTCCTCCCCCTCTGACTGAGAAAATGTGATTGCCACTGCTCCTGCTAGGTTCCTCAGTAACCCCTGAATAATAAGGGCTGAGGGTATCTAGGTTCCCAAGTAACACCTTCATCATAAGGGTACTCTTTTTTCGAATGTTCAACTTTAAAGAAGAGACTACCAAAAAAAAGTGGACATAAATACTATTGGGGTACCTAGTCTAGCAGCAGTGCTACTACATTACTATCGTCATTGCAGCCTGTGTTCCTAGCAAGCATTGCTAGCACCCTTCGTGTGATTGCATGTGTGGCTAACACTCTAAGTACAACGGACAAGCATTGTTGCTTGTCTTGCTAATGCCTAAAGGAAAGTGGATCCCTATAATAGTACATATGAAATGTGCCGTTCATAGTCGCTGCATTCACTCCTCCCACCCCCTTTAAGCAGAATTCTGCAGGGTTTGGGCACACAACTCATGCACAGTCAGAAGCATCCACAGTCATTTGGGTGAACCACTCACGTCGCTCAAGCCTCTGCCTGATAAACTATGTGAACAGCCTGCGGCTCTATAATCCGCCTTAAATAGTTAGAATATGGGGTATTTAGGGCTTAGGGTCATATGGGCTATTTGGGGTTTAGGGTCTAGGATTAGTAGAACATGGGGTAGGTGGGATCTTATTATAACATGCCCAAAGCCATATTCTATCTACTTAAGTGGGACTATAGTTCTAGGAATGGAACCTACTTTGGGGTGTAAAGTCTACATGACTACATTCAATGCTACACGCGATGCAGTGGGGTCTTTTAAATCCACAGATCATACCTACTTTGGGGTCGAATGTCTACTTGTGATATCTACGAAAAGCTGAGGGTGAGAGGTAGGCATCTACCTGCAAACAGGTTCATACAAATTCCCACAGGACCCTAGGTGCCAAGACCGTGGGAAACAGACCACTATACTTGCAGGGTCAGGGGGACTTAGTAAGCAGGTTCATATTAATAGAGCTAACTAGGGTTACTATATGGTTTGTAGGGTTTATAAGTCCAGCGGCCCAAGCCTAAACTCTAATCCCTAAACCTTAAACCCTCCAAGAAGTATACTACGGAGCCTCAAGGCTCGACACCATGCAGTTTGTTGTTCATCAGCAGCAGGACAGGCTAGGGTACCGTAGGGCCTAAATAGCTATCAATAGGGTTTAGGGTTTAGGGTGGGATATATGATAGGGCTATGTAGTCAGGTTATATGGGGATAGTGGAAAATGGGAACCACCATTTAGGGATTGGGGTTGAGGGTTTATGCCAATCTTAAGCCAATTTTAGGCGCCTTATGCCACAAATTATACTTATAAGGACACCGGGACAAGAACATTATTGGGAAATATTCAAGCTTCAACAACACTGCCGCAATTTTGTCCAATGCTGAGGGCACCGCTGAGGCCGCAGCACCTCATTCGGAATTTTGGGGGCGCCTTCTGGGAATTGCTCCTGAATTCCTGAAGAAGCTATAGGACCAAGTACCCAATGATCAGACACTTCCCAGAAGCCTGTACTACAATTTGTAATACCCAACTGCTTAGTACGCGATTGGAACGTATCTGGGGAAAAGGTTTGTGCCATGGTCTTTGCATGTAAGGCCAAGACTTTTGTACAGCTTCAAAGCATTGTTGAACAGGCAAACAGCAAACAACAACATTTTTGCCACCCTTGGTACTAGAGTTTTAATAGACCCCTTAATGAGACCTCTCTACCGACAGATACAGGCAGGGGGCATGATCCAATTACTACCCATGTTCCGGACAGGACCTGGTCCCAGGTTCTTCTGGGTCAGCTTCCGTAGCCGGAAACCACTGACTATCCCATGTCAGGGTCCCCAAGTTCATCTTGCCGAAGGACAAAAGTTAACGACCGAAGCCCCTTAGGCCATTAGGTTTACTGATCCATACAAGCTTCCGCATTCAGATGGGTACAGCTTGTCCACATGTATTCCCCTTCCTGTAACCCTAAACCCTAAACCGCAAGGAGAAAACGAAGCAGTCGGGTCAAGCCCTGGACGCCAAACCCCAGAACCCCAAACACATCCTGATTCCCAAGACGAACTAAAATCCTCAGACCCAAACCCAAAACTGCAATCCCTAAACCTAACACCCCAAACCTTCAACCCCAAAAACCTTGAACCAACCAAGCACCTAAATTCGGAACCTCAATTCCCCCTAAACCCTAAACCCTAAACCCTTTGTGCGGTTGTGTGGCTAAGGCTCTGTAGCCAAGGTAAGAGCTGCAAAGCAGCCTGTTCAGGGTTTAGGGTGTAGGGTTCATGGGAGTTTCCCAAAATTAGGGGTACCATTATAATGGAGAATCAAATGGAAAAGAAAATGGAAAATGAAATGGAAACTGTGGTTATATAGGGGTATATAGGGGAAAACTACCATATGGTTGAGGGTATAGGCTTCAAAGTTTGGGCTTTACCTGGCCAGCCTGTTCTAAAAAAAGAGACTGGGTTAGTAAAACCCAGGGTGGTGGGAAATTAGGGGCAAGTAGACCTCAATTCCGCACTACCCGCTTTCTGTGTAGAGTCTATCGGGTTTAGGGCCTCTGTACACTCAAGAACAAGCCGTAAGAGGCACTGAAGCTTCGAGTGGACCATACATGTTGGACATCCCTTCATTCGCGATATCTACTAACCGATGACGGTTCAGGAAGGACAACGTGAAGGAAGGGAGGCGTGGCATAGGGTTCGGGACTTGGAGGGTTTTGGATAGACTTTGGGGCTTGGAGGCTTGAATTATCTGCCGGTTTCCAGAAACTAGCGCTCCTTGTTTGAGGTCACGAACATCAACGACTATAGCATTTTCAGGTACATCATCAACAACAATAATGTAGTAGTACTATCATGAAAAAATGTTGTGGAGCAATGTTCGTGGAACAAAGCCAGACTTTAAGGCGAACCCGGGTAATGTAGGAGCCAAAAAAACGAGAATGGGGCTTTGGAGCTTTCAAGTGGCTGTAGGATAATAATTGCTACGGGTACGTCTCCGGTAAGTATCCTTAAGGACTACCGAGCTAGCTTCCGAGGTTACAGCTTATACAGCCAAGTACGGTAAGTAATCTACAGATCCAGGAGTCCTCCGAAACCCCATACCTACACCCTAAACCCTAAA
>CAJNIZ010003493.1:0-10395 GCA_905231905.1 Symbiodinium pilosum | reverse complement strand
ATCTACTTAAGGGGGACTGTAAAGCTTTAAGGAATTCCCGAAACCGAAACCCTAAACCATTAGCCCAAAAGGCCAGCAGTGCACACTTCAGTGCCTGGCTTAAACCCTAAACTGTACGGCCCTGGCCTTCGCAATAACGGGATTGCAAGCTACTACATAATGCAAACCCTTTAAGGTTCAGTGTTTAATGGCAATGCAAGCTTTTACATAATGAAAGTCCTTTAAGGTTCAGTGTTTAGTGTTCAGGTCTTAGAGTCTAGGGTTTGGGGTCTACAGTTTAGGGCTAACCCTCTCCTCTTGAAAAGTCAAAACTGACAGAAGCCTTCCAAGCATCGTGCCTGTCCACGTACACGGGATGCTATGTCAAGCCCGTCCAAAGTGGATGTAGCGTCAAGCTTACAATATACTCGCTAAGCCCAAACAACAACAGCTAGTCTCGGGTCTAGGACTATAAGAATCCCGAAGTATATGGTCAATCCATACATACTGGACTCTTCGGGAGGAACTTTTGTGAACTAATTCCCTAACATTACCCTCCTCCTACCCTCTAGGGCCTAGATACCTATATCTTGGATCCTTAGGGTTTAGGGTTCAGACTGGGCTGGGGGCTTGGCTCGTTCATGGAGGCCTTTCGAAAGGAGACTTTTGGAGGTGTTGGACAGGCTACGTACACGTAGGTAGAACATTGTCCGCAATTTCATTGCACATGCATACATCAACACATACGGATACCCTTCTACTGCATCATTCTGGTACGAGTACATTCTGCTGAGTTGATAGATGCATTTGCTGTGGGCCCTCCACTCGAAACCCCAAATTGCTTTGGGCCAATGTGGGCAGGGTTGCAGGGAATGTGCTGCGCCACAGTCAATTTGGACTGAGTGCGCGGTTATGGCGAAACAGGTTCCCCCTTGGTGTTGCTTACACGTCCGTGATTGCTGAGCCAATGCCTGAACTTGTGTTTGGCTTTAATATGCTTTAATGCTCATGCGCCGAATAATCACAATCTGGCAGAACATTATATAATTCTTCCTTCATCCCCCCCTTTGTGACTCCCTACCATAGACCTTACATGGTGGGGGAGATGGAACCTGCAAAAGAAGGACTTTGCTCCCGCGCATGTATGATAGTTTCCTTAAATAGGCGGACCCCAATATAGACCCCAAATTTACTATAGTCATTATTATAAGGACTGCCCCAAAAACAGTACCCCTGATTTTGGGAAACCCCCTATGGGCTTAAAAGGGTTGGGGCCTTGCCTGGGTCCAGGTACCTAATTAGGAAATCTAAGCTGACTGCTCGCGATCAGCAATGCTTCGGGTGTGCTACAGGAACGCCAGTTATTAGCCACACTGTTGTTTGCTGTTGCTGTTCTGCAATGTAAACTGTGCAGTCCCAGGGTTTTGCGCTTCGTTCATGTGGCTTCAGCGGTGGCCCATTGCCCAGCCAACAGCCCTTTTTGGACTGCTTGAGCACCAGGTGCAGAGCCCCACAAGGCAATTGCATAGGTACGGACATGAGGAACCACAAGCTGACTGTTTCTTAGTAGGGAAAAAGGGGAATATATTGTCTAGGGAGTATATAGTATGTAGGTTCTTAATAGGAATATGTTATAAAGAGAGTGTATAGGGATTATATGGGATTATCTTTCCTGAATCCCTACCAAGAACCAACAAGCAACGTCCTTGCCATACCCTGGAGCCCCTATGGAGTCCTTTTGGGGTACGTTATGTTTGTTCAGACATTGTATACCATGCTCCGTGAGGTAGGCTTGACCGAGGGGAAACTATGTTCAAATTTAGGGCCCTGCCATAAATAGGGATGTTAAAGGATGTTCCTTCGTGCCGCCTCTGCTTGGGGTTTGACGAAGCAGAGTGACATGCCCCCAAGGGCTACACAACCCCTACTGCAATGTCGCGTCTGGACACACAGTTGCTAAATCTGTTGATGTTTCCACGCCATGCCCTCGTTGACAGGCACGACCAAACGAAGCAAAATGCCCCCAAGGGCAGGAACAACCGCAGCTGCACAGGTGCAGGCACAAAGGACACAAAGAGGCGGCTATGATAAGTGAGGGACATCTAACGCAAATCCATGATCTTGCTAAGAGCTACTTGTTGTAAGGTCGATGTTCCTCTGCGCTGCCTGTGTTTGCGGTGCGACGCAGCGGAGTGAAATGCCCCCAAGAGCTTAAAACCCCGACTGAGATGTCGCGTTTGGAGACACTCTTGGTCATTCCTTTATAATATTGTTCACAGGCACCTCGAAGCGAAGCAAAACGCCCCCAAGGGCAGAACAACTTCGAGTGCACATGAGACGTCAAAGGCCAAAAAAGGCAACGCGTCGGGCAACAATGATAAGCAGCCTGCTAGACGACACGGCTACCGCTGCATGCACGCTGTGACTTGGACATACCCCGCTTCAGGCTCGACGCAAATACAGATACAAAGCCCCCAAAGGGCAAAACAACTGATGGAGGGAATCGGGTATCCTCCCTAAACCCCTAAACCCTAAACCCTTGGCATTCCAACGCTACAATACCTTTCAACGAGACTGGGGTGATTCCCTCAGGCCCTTGTGACGGCAGAGCATCTTAGTTGGCTCTCAGAGCCCTGTACAAAACGATGATTTTTTTGGAGGGAAATGCTAACCCTCAATCCTATAAATCCGATGTATCCCAAAAAGCCAGCCCAGGCATGCTCCGTCTTTGGCATGTCTACCTCAGCTCGGGGCTATTCGTAGGGTTGAGGTGTGCAGGATAGAAGGCTTTCTGGATCTGTGGATCTTTGGGGTCTAATGCAGGGACCAACAGAATTACAAAAAGATTTGCGGGGCATACTCTACGCTAGTTCTATACAGCTGTGAGTTTCAGGTCTATGCCTCCTGGGATTTGCTTACCTCCGCACTTATCTCCAATTCAGCGTACCAGGAAGGTCTTGGTAAAGAAGTATATTGTAGAGTTGAAAAGACTGAGCGTCTACGTGGGTCGAAGGTCAAGCTTATAAGCTGCCCTAAACCTAAATCCTAAAACCTAAGCCCTAAATCCTGAACCCTAAATCCTAAACCCCTAACCCTAAACCCTAAGCCCTAAGCCCTAAACCCTGAACCACCTGGCTCTTGGCAGAGGTTGCCACAAGTCCAAGGGCAGGCTGAAGATACTAGTATCCACATGAAGCTTTGTGATAGGGAGGTGTAGGGTTTAGGGTCTAGGGCTTATAGGGTTTAGGGTTCAGGGCCTATAGGGTTTAGCGACCTCCAAAAAAACGTATCCCTCGTTTTGGGAACCCCCTATGAAGCCCTGAAACTGAAGGGAGGGCTTTCGCAACGAAGGGATCTGGTGCTTGGGCTTCACGTGGAAGAGTGTAGCAGAAGGTTTAGGATTTCGGATTCAGCACTCAGGGTTTAGGAATCTAGGCTTGTTATTGGCTTCATATGTAAGGAATGCGAAGGAATGGTACAAGGGACCCAGTACTTGTTCTTTTTGACTCATAGCCTTCGGTGACTAAAGGCAAGGAGATGCAGAAACTCGGGCTCCCTTTAGGGGGTCGTCTTAATAGGGCTCATCGCATAGTGGGCAGGACCCAACTTCTTGAAGATAGGATGAAGTCTTGCGCCCCCAGACCGCTTGCTTGTCAGACGAACAGCAAAATGTTGGAATTCGTTCCAGATCCGCATGGAGACATGACGATACTGGTGGCAAGAGGGGGAAATGCGTTCTTCCTTAAGACCGGTGTGCCCGAGCAGTTATTTAAAGATTGCATTCACTTGGAGCGCAAAGCTATCCCCCAACAAATATATGAGAAACCGCCGTACTAAAACCTGACCTCTAGACCCACAAGTTGGGGCACATACCTCAATCTGCACTCAAGCACTAAGCCTCGAAACTCTGAGGCCCTGAAGCCCGTGAACCTTAAGCCACCTAAACCTTGAACCCTAACACCCCTCTCCCGAAACCCCTAAAACCTGCAACCCTAGACCAAAACAAAAACAAACACTCAGCCCCTACTCTTAGACTTTAAACCCTTTTAACACCTCAACCCGTATCTTGTGCCAAGGCACTCCCTGGGCAGGCTCTTTCCGATAGCCACTTGGATTGGCGCCAGCGTCTGCTCACGTGGATCCTGTGCACGAGGCTCACGGTCAGAGGCTTCCATAGCAAGCCGTCACCCAAAAGCCATAAGGCCCAAACCCCCAACAAACACAGTTTGGGGAGGGGGGCGGGGCGGCTTGGGGCTTAGGCAAGCCATGACTTTGAGAGATCTTGTGAGGCGTAAATCCATGGCGACTTCAAATGTTTGCTTGCGATTTGCAGTTGTTGGTGCTAGGAGCTCGGAGGCCAGGCGCTTATTGCGAGTCGGGTCTTGACGTCACAATATATAGAACTCCTCATGTGAGACGTGGACTGTGCCCTTCGGCAAGAAATAAGGTAGTCTACCAGTCTACCTCATGTTTTTCGCCCAGTCACTCCCTCAACAACACTCAGGTGACAAAGCTGCCGCATACACAGACGGCTTCACGCAAGGCCGAGCACTGCAAAATCCTTGAAACTAAAACCTGGAGTACCAGTCCAATCTCCACTGGGGCCCGGGGCAGGTCCCCACCCAAGCAGTCCTGCTTTTGAACAGCGTATCGCATGGCACCTGCCAAACAAACATACTGCCATGGGCTCATGCCTTTTTCGCAGGCCCGCAGGTCAGGGAATGAGGGCCTGAGATTCAACGTAGCTAGATTTGACTTACTGGTGCTGAGGGGGGAGTGGCGGAGAGAATATAAGGACTAGTATAAGTAGGGGATACCTGGGGATTTTTTCAAGAATTATTACAAGGATCTACTCCCCACTCTCCCCTTAAGCGCCAATAAGTTTAGTTTCAAAGCCGAATGAAGAGAGCGCGATGCAGGACCCTTGCTTCATTGCTTTGTGTTCGACTGGATCATACCTCCGCCCCAGCCTGAGGTGCACATCCCACCCCACTTTCTGGATCCTAACCCAAACGCGTTTAGGTGGCTCCTTTCAAGTAGATCTCCAGGAGCCCACCCTCGAAGAGCCTCAGGGTTTCCCTACACCATCCCCTCTGAAGGAATCTGCCCTTATGCAGGGTCCCTAGGAATCTACCCTACCTATGGGCCCAGTACGATGAAAGGCTTTTTTATTGCAATCGTAAGAAACACAAACAGATTCAACTACACAGGAGCCCGCAACGGGATGAATCCCGGACGAACTCCCCGCCTGGGGGTTCTGCTGCATCTCCGTGGTGACCTTGGGGTGGAGGTGCCTCGACATCAGACCTCCGACTTCAGGGCTTGGAGTGTAGGATTTCTAGGGGATTAGGGTTGGGGATATGTAGGGAAAATGGAAAAAGAAATGGAAACTATAGGGATCATATAGGGGTGATATAGGGATGATAGGGTATATATATATATACATTAGAGGATTTAGGGTGTGTGGAGTTTCAGGTCTTATGGAATGCAAAATGCAGCAAGCAAAGCTATGCGGCTGTCTCCAAGAACAGCTCACGCAACCCAGCTGCTCGCGGGGTTTAGGACTCAGGGCGTAGGGGCGTAAGATAGTGGTCCTGGTGCAGAATACTGCGATGCTGCTTGGGATATTGACAGAATCCTATTCCTACTGATCGTCGGCTCATAACGACACAGAACGGCACTAAGAGCCCACCCACAAACTCTCCTACTGTGGCCCGAACAATGCTCACAGACCTTCTTGCCGTGATTGGGCAATGTCGCATAGGCATTGCACAGGAACGAATGCGTCCTCTTCGCAAGTACTGAACCTCTAAATGGGAGTTGCTCCTCACAGCCCCTACGAAATTATACCTACAAAAGGGCCGTCTATACCATCCTCCCATGCTCCCTACATATGCTTCTGGCTCCCTGTATGTATTCTGTTTCGAGAAACCCAAACCCCTACCTACACCCCGAGGGTCCAGTGTGCAGCAATCATATACATTGGGGCCCTTATGGGAGGAATCGTGACTTAGGTTTCTGGGAGTAGCTGATAATTGCACACCAATTATCGTCCTCTATCACCCCTACATAAGTCCTATGTCCCCTGTAAAGGGACTCCTTTTCGGGCCTTTCATTAATTACAAAGGATAGCTATATACCCTTAGGGGCACGAAGGGACCACGTCATCGCCAAGTGCAATTATTTCCCTACCTCTGCACATCCTTGTGTATCCCTATACATCTCTATGTATGTGCATGCATACCTACATACATACATACATACATACATACATACATACATACAAGCATACATGCATACACATGTAACCATATATCCTTATGCCTCCCGCCCCCTGCCTACATGAAGGACCACATTCGCCGAGGCACCGAGCAATTGAGCTGGCCTGGCCCTGGACGTCGGAGATGGCGAGGTCCTCTACCAAGGCTTCAGGGAAAGGGGTTGTAGGGATACATGGCGATATAACAAAAATAGATACACATATATATATATACACATCGATATATATATATATGATTATGTAGCGATACATGGGCCCATAGGGTTTCGGGTCTCTGCAAAGGCTGAAGGAAATGGGGTTACAGGGCTATATACGGAGGATGTCTAGGGATACATATGGACATCTGGGGAGATACTGGGCCACATAGAGATATATCTAGACAGGTAGGGAATGGATTGGAGAGGGGTTTAGACCTGGAGGTCCTCTGCACTCTTTGAGGATGAGCTGGACTCTCTCTCTCTCTCTCCAAGGCTCCATGTAGCTAGATGGTATGTACTTGGGCCCTAGGGTACTTATATGGCAACCCCTTTGCGCGCTGGATATGTGCTGTATGGCTGCATGGGGCCGTTGGGTCTCTCTCTCTCTCTCTCTCTCTCCGCTTTACTTGCCGGCTTGACTGTGGAGCTGTCCCAGGCTTTGGCTTTGCGCTGGGCTCAGCCAATAGCCAAGGCAAGTCGGAGGCCCTCTGAAGGTTTAGAGGTTGTTTTCCGCATGTTGGGGCTTGATGCTTGAGGTTGTCACGTTCAAGGGCGTGGGTTGATCTCCCTGCCCTTGACAGCTTCATCTGGCTTGGCCAGGAACAGTTCAAAGACTTCGAAGGCTTTGAGTTGCTCAGGGGAAGCTGACTCTAGAAGACCACAACCTTTAAATTTTCAGGCCTCAGCGTATTGCGTCCCTAGGCGTACAGGAAGAAACATGCAACGATAAGGCCGCTCCTCGTCCAAACTTTTGCCAACGGCAGCTTGAATTGGCGCTAGCGTCTGCTTCTGCGAGTCCTGCATGAGGTGAGGGCTTGGCAAGATCTAAGGCGTTCTGCCGTTTGGGGTTACATTGCCCTTTCAGTTTAGGGCTTGGGTGGTCCGTGTGCGATTTCAGACTCCTTGGAAGTATGAAATCTTTGTTCAATAGCAAATTTCGGCACTGATGCAGAAGAAATTTGGGAGATCGAAAACATAGTCATCAGCAATCGAGGGACCCCTATGTAGTTGGGAATTCTGATTTCTGGAGCAAGGTCGAGCAGCTCCTGCTTGGGATTCGAGATTTGGTTAACCAAAAGAGGCCACTAGAAACTCCAAGAAAAAAGGCGGTAGCCTGGGGCGGTGGGTTGGCTTCTAACGATGTACAGAGCTTGCATGGGGCTTGCGGTATGAGGTTGAGGGTTCACGGGATTTTTTCAATTCAGCGTGCAAGATTAGGCGTAGGCTGGCTTTGGGATGTCGGCTTGAGAGTGTTGGGCCAAATCTTTTAACGCATAGCAACTGGAGAACAGTATGAACTCCTATCTTCGGTATAGGTAAAAAGGGGTAATCTACTTGAATGCTGTGCATCCCTCCACACCATTTCAAAACAACGCTATCAGGTGAGAAAGCCGAAAGGTTGCACGGCTGCATTCACACCAGGCTTAGCGCTGCCAATCCTTGAAACTGAAAACAGAACCCTAAAATGTCTACCTGAGCATCACGCAAGCCTGCGAAACCGGGAAGGGCCTGAAATTCATGTACTTACGTCCCACTAGATGACCCCTAACAAGTAATCTACGCCCCGAATCCCAGCAAAAGGTTGCGGTCGGTCCTGGTCTTGAACATCATCTCTCATGGATCCTGACAAAATACAAGGCCATAGGTCTAAGGCTTGCGGGGTCAAGGAGTAAGGGCTCAGAGCCTTCGTGTAGGATTCTTCTTCATTCCAGGCTGGATCAGCTGCGCATCTCTGAAAAAGCGGTTCTACTGGAAGTACCCGTTTTTCTCTAGAACTCTTGTAAGGCGTCCGAAGACGCATCCCTTTAATCTGAGATAAACCAAATTCAGAGGAAAGAGCTTGCTCCTCGGAGGGTCCCACACCAGCAATGCCAACCCAGATTCCTGAACCGCAATCCTGGCGCCCCAGCCCCTGAAAAGCAACACTCAAAGGGCCAAGCTACGTACAAGTGATTTTGGAATTCGCGGTGGGCAAGTAGAGCACCTACATCCGTGAGTTTGGGTTAATTGTTCCAACGCTGGTTAACCCCAATTCCTGAGCTCTTCGCCCGAACCCAAAAACCCTAAACCAGACATGCCCCTGCCTCGGGGAGCAGCTGCATCGTCCAGGCAGGCTTAGGGCGGATGCGCCGGAACATCAGACCTCCGCATTTTCGGGCCAAGGCTTAGAGAGCCGGGTGAGGGGAAACCTGCAAGGCAGAAGAAGGTACAAGAACCAGTTTCTGACTGCAGTGACGGGGCTACATCCTCGCTTAAAAAGCATGAAATGACACCATACGAATTTGCTGCAAAAGCCGGCCGCCAGCTAGCCGCCAACACGCGTCTGAATCTTCAACCAACGACGCTTCATATGGGCACTACACGAACAGACTGCTCTTTTCCTGGCAGGCAAAACCAAGGGGAATGCGGTGGGGAAATGGCAGCATGCTTGAGGCAAATATTTCTTCCCATCTTGATCCCACATCATACGGAGTGTTGAGCCACACCCCAAATTTAGCTCCAATCCAAGAACGCCGGAGCCAGAACTCCAAAGCCCAACAGCTGGAGCCTCTACCCAACCTTGGCAATGTAGACCCCAGATCAGGAAGCCTCCTCCGGTTAAGACGAAAACATCCTTCTACTTGGAGTCTTAAAAACAATGGGTTTGCTGGGTGATACCCCGCTTATTTGAAACGGATACTTCTGACCACAGCATGGCCAAGGTGCTCTACGAGGGCAATGGCTTCACGCTGCCCTGCGGAAACGGGGGAATCCTCCGCAATGTTTGAGGTTGCGCTGGGCTTGCCACTGCAGCTCCATCCTAAGTTTACTCCAGCCTTGTTCGAGGCTTTTTGAAGATGGAGAGGTTCTCAAAAATGTGCAGGGATGGATTATCAAAGGAGTCTGTACAAGTCGTTCAAGTCAGAAAATTTGACCACCCCCCCTATGGTGCCTAATTTCTGTAATCTCCCTAGACCTATAAGATCCCATAATAAACTGGTATTTTCAGCAATCCCTTAGAGTTGTGCTATGCCCGAAATCAAGGAAACCTCCTAAGGAGACTACACATCTGGGAGATCCACCTATGGGGTAGGGTGGATTTGGACAGAACGTAGCAGTTTCGGGCTGAAAAGTTCAAAGCCTTGGGCCTGGTCTTGTTCTGTGACCCCAAAAAGGCTTGGAAGACAACAGCTGAGGGATTTGGTTGAGCATTTGAAGCCTATATAACAGGTTGAGATGTCGGCCATCATGGGTTCAAACGCTTCATTGCATGTAGAGGCCAAGTCTCCGACCTCATGAATCACAACAGCGAAAAGCCTTAGGATCAGAACAAAATACCCTTGACGCCTCTTTTTCTGCCCTGAAACCCAGACCTGGAATTCGGGTCCTGCTCGCCACCTTTGCCTCCGCAGGAAATGTGAAGTACGGTAATGGGAAAGAGTGGGACTTCTGGGTTTACAGCTTAGGGGTACCCATGGGACGGATGGGCGGACTGGAATGTAGTACCGAAGGCAGGCTTAACAAGACAACAGGAGCTCGCACAGTACGTGTCTCAACAGCTGGCACAGACATCACGTCTATACATGGCAAGCGCCAATCTTTGAGCAATGATGCAGCTCAGTGGACGAACATACAATCACACAAAAACAAGCGTGCCACGGCCTGACGGCCGGAAACCAACATACTGAACCCAAAGCCATCATAACCTGCCTGTAGACAAGAACCTCTGAATCCTAAACGTGAGTACATTGAGTACATGGAAAATTCTCATCAGCTCCGCCGTATATAGCAGACCGCTTTGGGTTCCGCATCCTGTGGTATCCAGCTATGGGTCAGGATCACGAATTCCATTCAGCTAACCAGCATGGGTTACCCTGTATATCAGCCTCTTTGCTTGTTCCAGGGGTTAGAGGGTCAGAAGCTATATATATAACCTTGGAAGCTATTTATTACTGTAAT
>CAJNIZ010003492.1:106236-124251 GCA_905231905.1 Symbiodinium pilosum | reverse complement strand
GGGCGGCTGTCAAAATTATGGTCCCTTTTTTTTGGGTGCCCTGAATGTTAGGTGCCGTATTATAATAGGGATCCAAAAAAGGGACCATAATTTTGACAACCACCCATATAGGGGTATATAGGGATATATAGGGACATATGGGGTTTAGGGCCCATGTACCCAATAATCAGGTACTTGGGCTTTGGGTAATAGTACTTACAGTATAGCTTTTGGGCAAGCATATGATTATTGAGTACTTGGACCCGTAGAGGATGTAAGCACAAACGATCTTCTGCCCATCACAAGTACGCTTCTAATTATAGGGTTGCTGCTAAGGAACTTAAATTAAGTTACCGTATTATGCGTACACAGTAAATAGCGGGGTCTCCTTATTACATAGAGCATGCTTCCCATGTTGCCGCTCAGAATGGCAGCAGCAGAACTACACTCTACAATGCCTGCCGTATTTGTAGAGAGCATCCTGCACATCTTCTTCAAGTATATCCACTTGATGGTGCCCCAAATTAGATTATAACAGCAACCCTTGTTTGGCATCATCCCTTATGAGTTGAAGGAGATGACACATCAGTTGCAAGGAAAATGACAGCAGCGGGCTCTCACGCGGCAACACGTGAAACGAGCCCAGGTCAGCAGCTAACTGCCCGCAGCCATCGTGAGAGCCTGCAGAGCGCGTGGTGAGCTCAGCTTCTGCTTACGGCCGTGGTGGTGGCGGCGGTTGCGGCGGGGTGGTGGTTGGGGCGACGGTTGCGGCGGCGGCGGCGGCGGTAGTAGTAGTAGTAGTAGTAGTAGTAGTAGCAGCAGCAGTAGTAGTAGTAGTAGCAGCAGCAGCAATAGGAGCAGCAGCCGGAGAAGAAGGGGAGGAGGAGGCACAGGAGGAGGAGGAGGAGGAGAAACTGTAGTCATACTGTAGCAGAATGTCCCTATCGGGAGAAAGGAAAATAACAATGGAAGGAATGAGGAAAGCGTCATGCGAACAATGAGAAGAGTTTTCCCTGCGGGGCGCTTACAACTGCAAGAGGAGCTTCAGCAAAAAGAGTACCACAGAATAGTCATGATCTTGATAGTAAGAATACTCCGCGGAATCGTGGTGTCAACGACACTTAAAGTGTTGTTTGCAGACAAGGCCCAGCCAACGCAGCTGTCATTGACAGCTCATACAGATGAGAACACAGGCCTCCCGCTACTTGCGATAAGACATTGCGACCCTCTTCGAACACAGATACAGTGCGCAAAATGGCAGGTCGCAAGAGGTTGCTGGAGCTCAAAGGCACTGTCCTGTCCGTGCCAGCGTTTTATACACGTGAATCACACATGTATTGCACTTCGAGTTGTTCTGTCGGGTGCATGTAAGGCGTGCTAGGACTGGTACTGGCACTAGTTGCGAGTTAGCAGCTGCTGTTACTAGCTACTAGGTACTGTAGTGCCTAGCGCTAGTGGTCGTCGCCGTCACCACCCGGGCTGCCTTGCCAAAACAACAAACGGTAAACGGATGGGTAGGCAGGTAGGCAGGAGAAAAATCTATTTGGCTTTCAAGTAATGGATAGGTTTGACCTAAAACCTAGCCGATGGGCATCCAGATCTCAAGCTTGGGACTTCAAGTTTGAGGCCAGGTTCTCATTGATCGATTTCTTATTGAATCACCTTGTTGGGTGGGCCTAGCAGCAACCAGGTCAGTGAGGGGCTGTAACACAGTCCTTCAGCAGGCCCCAGACAGAAGGATGAGGTAAGTTTTTATGTCGTGGCCGCAAGCGTCCATGTAGGTATATAGTATGTGGTTCAGGGTTTAGGGTAGGCATATAACCGTAGTAAATATACTTAAGTCTCAAAGGGGTTCCCCTATAACGTATCATATAGCTACTTTCAGGCCCAGGCAGGTATTATGTAGTTACATGGACCCTTAAGGTGGGGCATCCAGAAAGCAAGAGTCTTCAGCCTCGAAGACTACCTTCCACAAAAGCAAGGCCTCAAGATCTCAAGGGTTTAGGGTTTAGTTTAGGGTTTCAAGTCTGAGGGCAACTTGAAGCGTTTTCAGGTTTCAGGCAAGTTTCCACACTGTCGACTTCTGGTTACGGAAGTAGTTCAAGGTGGCCCAGCAATTATGTTTGCAAGGGGGTAAGCCAGCTGGCATGATCCGTGCACCCCCTCCCCCGGCGACTTATTTGATTTTTGATTGCTACCTTCAACTACGACCGAACTTGAATTTGGAGAGGTCCTTGGCCATGCCCTGCTGCAAAAAAAAGGAGGCGGAGCTTTGCTTGCGGGATTCTAGCGTCTAGCAGGTAACTCATAATTCCACATGAGGCGAAGCGGTAGTAGGAGGAGGAGGAGGAGGAGCAACAGCTTCGACCGTCACCTTCCTTGTTCCAGGACCTACCAGGACAAGAGCATCCCGGTTTCCCAAAATAAAGGGGTCCCGTGTTTGGCGGGCAGCACCTATAATAAGGAGCTGAGTATTTCAGTGCATATAAGAAAGACCGGAAGATCTCGCATGGTAGTTTCCGTTAATAAGCGGACCCACGTACAAACCCCAAAATGTCAGAATCCTTATTATGGGGGCCCCCACACCGTTACCCATGATTTTGGGAGACCCTAGCCCCTATACATCCCTAGATAATCCTTATACACCCCTAAATATCCCCTTCTAAACCCCTTTAAGGGTACTTCTGACTTTGGCAAATCCCCACATAAAGCACGGCCTCAACGCTAACAGCTGCTATAAACCTAAGCCCTAAACCCTATCAACCCTAAACCCTATAAACCCTGAACCCTAAACCCTGAACCCCAAACCCTACACCCTAAGCCCTAAAACCCTAAAGCAGCTTCCAAGGCATGAGAGCGAAGCCCGGCCTGCGAGCCACCGCGATGCGAGCGGGAGACCTAGTAAGTGGTTAGGATTTAGGGTTTAGGGTCTAGGATTTAGGGTTTAGGGTTGAGGATTTAAACGGGTATTGGGTTTAGGGTTTAGGATTCGGCATCAATGTGGTTCACGATTTCTATAAGTTTGGGCAGGCGTCTTTGGGACTCATACCATAGGAAATGTTGCTGTGGCATAAATTTGTTAACGTGTGGACTGCCACGCATTCGGAATATACCTGCTGCGGGGAGCCCGCTTGCTTTAGATCGCCTACTATGGGGATACGTCAGGTCATACATCTCTTCGGCCATCTGGCATA
This sequence comes from Symbiodinium pilosum, assembly GCA_905231905.1. NCBI lineage: Eukaryota > Dinophyceae > Suessiales > Symbiodiniaceae > Symbiodinium > Symbiodinium pilosum. The sequence continues at coordinate 121,078 of CAJNIZ010003492.1, read as the reverse complement.
GCTGTCCCTAAGAGTCCAAGGACACAAATTATAGGGCTTCAGGGCCCAAATACCATTAATATTAATATTATTAATTATAGTATTTGGGCTTGAAATCTTATTATTTAGGTCCTTGGACCCTTACTTGGAGGGTCATTGGGACTTAGTAAGTAGGTTAATAACCCCCATAACCCATATAGTAGCCCTAATTATCCCCATTATTAACCTACTTACTAAGTCCCAATGACCCTTCAAGTAGGGTATGGAATTTATAAGTTTGTTGGTACCACCTCGTAGGTTCAGAAAAGGACGAGAGGAGAGCAGATTCTTTAGGATGGGAAGCCCTGGATTGTTAGGGTTTAGGGTTTGGGGTTTGGGGTTTAGGGTCGTCTCCAGAGGGTCCAAGTACCCAATAATTAGGTCCTTGGATTCAGGATTCTAGTAATTATAGTACAGTTTTTTTGGTAAGTACTTGATTATTAGGCACTTGGACCCTTAGGGGTCCTGGGTCTGAGGTCTAGGGTTCACGCCTGTCTTCCCTTGATTAGGATTTAGGGTTTGCTGTAGGGTTTAGGGATTACTGTAGACCTAAACCTGCAACCCTAAACTCTAAGTGTAGGGTTTAGGGTGTATAGTCCCCCTTAAGTAGATAGAATATGGGGTATATTGCGGTGAAGTTCATAGGGATTGGCAGTAGCCTGCTTGGGGGGTTGGGGGGACTTAGTAGGATAGGCTTCAGGGTTTAGGGTTTACGGTCAGGGGGACTTAGTCAGTGGGTTACTAATGGGGATAACTAGGGCTATTATATGGGTTATAACGCGTTATTAACTTACTTACTACGTCCCAGTGACCCTCCCAGTCACATCCGAATCCCAAAGACCCCGGATGCAGAGTATCCTTAAGGTCCCAACCCTGGAAAGCCATCAAACGCTGCAAGCAATATGATACCCTGAGGGTTTAAGGACAAAAAAATAATGGAGCTGGAGGGCCCCAAATGCTATAATACAAACGGTACTTGGGCCCTAAAACCTTATCATTTGTGTCCTTGGAGCCTTTAGGATATGGTAGGTTTCCCCGGAGTTTAGACTATGGCTCATATTATGCGGACGTTTCCCTAAATAGAGGCACTCCCATATAGACCCCAAGATATTTTAGTCACTATCACCCCCAAGAGGTACCCATAATTCGGGGAGACCCTAAACCCTGTATATATACATATATCCCTATAAAACCCTTATTCAACCCTTTTAGACCCCTAGGCACTACATATCCATAGACCCCTTTAAAGGTACCCAATTTTGGGTTCGAAGAGTCCGCACGTGCCGTAGTAATATCCACTTACTTACTTTGAGCGCAGGCCCGGGCAGCGAAGCTTCGAGGCCTAATTTGGGGTTTAAACCTAGACCCCCCCAAGTACCCTAAGATAGGGTCTATGTAGCTTCTATTTGGGGACACCTAGGGTCTGTAGGGGTACTTGAATAGTCCAGGTAGGGTTCCGGGTTTAGGGTTGAGGGTTTCAAGGCCTGCCAGGACTTCTGCGGGAGGTTTCAGGCCTTTGTCCAAGGATCCCAGACAGCCTGATTTAGGATTTCCATGATTCACGTTCGAAAGGTTTGCCTCATCAAGAGCTTTGGGATGAAACGGTACATGGACATCCTGACTTACCTAAATCCTCCAATGCAGTACCTTGTTGGTAGTCCTCATAGGAGTCCTAACCCCAAAAAACCATATCGAACCCAAAAAGGAACTACATTGGAGGGTCTAGGTAGCTCCTTTTTTTCGAGTGGGGCATTTAATCTGTGATTTGCAGCACAGCAGGCTCAGGAAATACGGGAGCAGTTAGACTTCAAAGGAGCCCAGCATCCATTCATGTGGGTTTAGGGTTTAGGGTTTTTAGGGTTATTTGGGGATACTATGGTACCCAATATAGGGTTTACGGCCCTATAATGGAGAATCAAATGGAAAAGAAAATGGAAAATGAAATGGACATTGGGATTATATAGGGGATTACAGGGAGTGTAGTATTTTATTTGGGGGTATTATGGTACCCAATATAGAGTAAGATTATTTCCTCCTTTTGGGCTATAGTATTTGATATAAGGAATAGAATCTTACTGGCTACTCTTTTCATGTTCACAGTTGCTGAAAAACAACAAGGTAATGAAGTTCAGGGTGGTCTCCAGGTGGTTTTGTATAGCAATGGTCACGCTCTTTTGTTTATCATACACGCTGACCAAGTGCTAGAGCTCCTATGTTGCTGTATGCCCTAAACCCTAAACCCTAAACCCCTATCTTGCTCCTTTCTTCCAAATTGGAACGACTAAGCTCATAAGAGCTGCAGCTCGCTGGAGAGCCTTTATCGCCCCCTCGTCACCATCCTGGGTTGCTGTTAAGGAACTTAATTTAAGTTACTATATTGGGGAAACCCTATTATTTACTATATATACCCATTATGGTAACTTAATTTAAGTTCCTTCTCAGCAACCCAGTCATTCCCACCTGAGGGCGGGGGCGATTGTCTTTTATCCATGAGGCGTGTTTAAGGCATGTGGAAACTTGGAAGAGTCCCCAGAGCAATCCAAGCGCAGAACAACGATGCATTCCGCCGCCCTGCAATGTAGAAAGCGTGGCATTAACCCCAGAGCCCCACAGATTATTTCAAGATGCCGGAAGCCATACGCCGAAAGACCGTTCAGAACGTCGTTCTAATCATCCACGCCTTGGCATGAACCCCCAGAACCATTAGGTCCATGAAGCTACATGGCATATAACTGGGCCCCAGGGTAGTTCTATGGGAACCCGTTTGGCTCCTGGGTATAGACTACTCCTATAAATTTTTACCCTGAGGCCTAAAACCTAAATGCCTATACACTATACTTGAGGGTCAGGAGGACTTAGCAAGCACGTTAATAAGCCCTATTACCCATATAGTAACCCTACTTATCCCTATTATAAACCTACTTACTAAATCCCCCTGACCCTAAACCCTAATCCCTAAAACCTATATCCAAAACAATATATTGTAGCTCCCATTTTCTTTTCCATTATGCCTATATAACCCCTATATAAAATCCTAAGCCCTAAACACTAAACACTAAACCCCAAGTACTATAGTAGGTTCCATCTTCTTTTCCATTATCCCTATATAACCCTAATATAGGCCCAAAAACCCTACATAGTAGTTTCCATTTTGTTTTCCATTATGCCAATATAACCCCAATATAACCCTAAGCTTGCGAAAGCCTGATATAATAGGGTTTTGGGGCCCAAATAAACTAATATGAATGGTATCTGGGCCCTAAAACCCTATTATTTGGGTCCTTGGACCCTTAGGGTACCTTGGGAAAGCCTGAAAGGCTTATATACTATAGTAGTTTCCATTTCCTTTTCCATCATCCCCATATATCCCCAATATAACCCCTATATAATCCCTATAATCCCAGTACCTTGGGACCTATATAACCCCTATATAAACCCTAAACCCTAAGCTTGGGAAAGCCTGAAAGGCCGGCTACGCCAGCACCGCCGCCCGCGCCCGCGGAGCTTCCGAGGCCTGCGGAGCCTGCGGAGCCGGTGGTGCCGCCCTTGCCGCCGCTGGCAAAGGCCAGTGGGGTGTACCTGTGACCCCAAGTACCTACAGTTTTATGGGTTATACCTACTAATCAGATTTAGGGTTTAGGGTGTACCTGGACCCCAAAAGTATGTAAAGTAATTGCCTTTATGGCTATTATTATGGGTTTAGGGCTATTATTTTACATAGTTTTTGGGTTTAGTTAGGGCTTAAATGAGGGTACATAGGGCGTTTGGGCATAGAGGGAACGGGATTAATTGACGACCAACCTGAACCAGAAAAAATCATGCCACGATCACAAAAAGTTAGTAGACCGTATTAATAATGATAGTGGTGATTTTGCGGTGGTGCTGCTGCCACTGCTGCTGGTGCTGGTTCTGTGGTGCTGCATGCGATATAGCTTAGGGCTTTACAGAGTAAAGGAGGGTGTGCGACTTAGTGTCTAGACATGTCCCAAGGCCTTAGATGTCGGTAGCAGCCCTTTGGGGTTGAACTTTGATGAAAAACACACGATTATGATAGTTTCCCAAAATAGGGGGACCCCAATATAGACCCCAAAACACTATAATCCTTACTATAGGGACCTTCAAAATGGTACGGGAAACTCCCATATTCGGACAGCCTAAAGACTGCGAAGGAATCGCCGGCCCCTGTCCGTGAGCCCTCGGCCCCGGTCAGTCGCGCCAGCAGCGAGAGGAGGGATGTACCAGATCGTTATGTGCTGAAAGGTGCACATGCAGGGCTTCCCTACACATCCTAAGGCAGTAGCTGCGAGTTAGGTCACTAGCGCTTGCAATATGGGCCCAGAATCAGCACTACCATCTGTTATTTGTTTAATCAGAGGGCTTGAGCACTTTGGGCTTCTGACTTTAGACCCTATGAATGCTGGGGTTTAGGGTTTAGGGAGGTTCCAATCCCGAAAAACTGTTTGTATATCCCTATTTAGTCGTCTCTATAACTACTATTCCGCCATACGTGTTTCCAGGTCTTACTGGTGCTTCGTAGAGAGCGGAAAAAAGCATGAAAGCCACTACATCAAATATTGTTTAGGATTTGGGGTCCGTAGTGCTTAGTAGGGCACGGGAGGGTAGGCACAGGGACCAGACTACAGGAGTTTATAGGTAGAGTTTATAGGTATTACCATACCACCCTGCTCCTGCACTCTTTAACAGTTGTTAACAGGCGCCAGCAAGTTGTGTGTATTCAGTTTGTTTAAGTAGACTAGCACGTGGGTCAGTATTGTTCAAACCAGTGCTCCCTTTACATTCCCAGAAAAACATCCTGCTTCAAGGGAATATAGCTGACCGCCGTCCCAGCGGATTTTGAGTTCAGCGTGCCCATATTTCTCATGATAGGAAAGCTGTCCGTCTTACTACGAAGCCTTTGTATCAAGCTGCTTGACGAATTCGAGCTACTTGATTTCCAAATGCGCACACTCTTCGTCTACATAAAGCCTACATACGCTCCTCTAGAAGCAAAGCTCATGCAAGCCCTTACATACCCCGACAAACTTACTTGTTCGTAGTACGGAATAAGGGAATATAACCTCCATATAATCTGTTCCAATATTCCTTACTGGTAACCAGTAAACAAGGGTTGGCTTTACGCCAGAAGTTATACGTTGGGTCCTGCCCCTACTCATTAATTAGCACTTGGATAATATTTATATTATGAATATGTAGAACCCTTGATATGACCGCTATTATAGGCTGTGAATGGGTGTGCCCAGGACATAAGTTATATGCATCTGAAAAACTGCAAGGAGTCGGGGCACAGTCAGCCCGCGCCGCTCTCGGCTTCTGAGGGCGTACCTAAATTCGCCGTGTTTAGGGTTTAGGGTTTAGGTATTCAGGCTGCAAGGCAGGCAGTTAGGGGGCTCCTGGTAGTAGCACAGGGCTTTCTTGAGGAACTTATGCCGTCTGCGTTTTTTGTTCTTTGAAGTACGTCGAGACACCTGCATGCCCAAGCCACACGGCCAAGCGGGTAGAACCCTAAGCCTAAATCGTAAACCCGTAAACCCGAAACCCTAAACCCTCCCACCCCTGCAATCTCACTCTGTTCGTATGGAGGGGTTTCAACGGATTCAAACCCTAAATCCTAGGCCCCAAGCCCTAGGCCGTAAACCCTAAATCCCAACATCAAACGTCGGACCCAAAGTTGATCCATCTTGACCCCCTGGATAGCTGTTACTGTCCCTTATAAGGGATCCGCGGGCCCTAGGGCCTTAACCCTGAGCCCAAAACTGCACGAGGCTTGGGGTGTAATAGGTTCTCAACGCAGAGTTGTCCTCCACAGGGTTTAGGGTTTAGGGCTCTTCGACCCCCAGGACTTAGGACTGCAAAGTATGCTTGGGGTCACTCTAGTTTTGGTATTGTTTTGGGTCTTGTTTTGTACATGCTCCCCAATACACCGCACATGATTATCGGTAGGATCGTTCCGTTTCTTCAAGCCCCAAACCCCAATCCATAGAACCCAAACATGCAATGATTTCCAAGAACTACTACTGAGTATGATATATACATAGGTATATATATATATCTACACACTTATTGGTTTGTTTATTCATAAAAGCACATGGTAGGTTCCACACATAGAGGGCCCCCGTATATAGCCAACAATTAATACTGCAATCCTTATTCTAGGGACCACAGCAATGGACTCTGAATTTCTGGAAATCACCATGTACGTGTAAATATGTATGTGTATACATATAATGGCATGAACAACAGGCCGGGGCGTACTGCAGCTGCATCAGGTCTGCGAACCTGGTGATGAAACCCTGGTAAAACGAAGGCACCGCCTTAAAATCAAGGCCCCGAACTTGTACGTACAAAATCGTGGCAAGATGAAGTGGGTGTCGCATCTGCGAAGGCTCGGATTTGAAATCAGCATCATGTTTTTGGATTGTCCGACTGCCATATACATTCGCATACATTAAAGATGCCTGACTGCCTTAAAAACCCTAAACCCTAAACCCTAATACACCCATGTGAACTCTCTTTTCAACACCGGGTACCTACATAGTAGCCAGGCCTCCCGGCCTAAATAGTAGGTTACTGGGCTATGTAGCGGTTTAGGGTTTAGGGTTTATATAGAACCCAGGTCCCATTATTTAGGTAACTGGAGCCCTAGGGGTAAGTTGCACTGTTGTTTGCAACGCCAGCTCAACACGGAGCTAAGGAGCAGAGGTAGTTGGGCTGATGTATTACTCATGGGTTCAACTAGTACCCCCCTCTATACTACCCCCCTAGAGTCCCCCCTTAATTAGGGATAGTTAAGCCTAATTAAAGCTAATTAAGGGGGGAACCTAGGGGGGGTAGTATAGAGGGGGGTACTAGTTGAACCCATGAATTACAATTTGACAAGCACGGACCCCAAGGCTTCAAGTGTCTAAAGATAGACCCTTAGAGTGAACTTCTGAGCCCTAAATCCTGGACCCCAAGCCCTGAATCCGAAACGCTAAATCCTGAATCCTAAGCCCTAAGCACTAAACCTTAAAATTTATGTCACAAATCCTAAGCCTGAAGCCCTGGACGCTTATCCCTAAGCGATAAGATAGTGTTGAGGCCACTGCCTCCGCCTCGGACCTCTGAAGCTGAAGTTGCAGGCGACTTTGGGGTTATAGTTCCCCTTAAGTAGATAGAATTTAGGGTTTAGGGCTTAGGGCCTAGGGATTAGGGTTTAGGGTTTAGGGTTGAGGGTTTAGGGATTAGGGTTTAGGGATCAGGGTTTAGGATTTATAGTCCCCCTTAAGTAGATAGAATATGGGGTATAATGGGGATCCATTATAATATACTTAAAGCCATATTCTATCTACTTAACGGGGGCTATGAGGGTTAGGATTTAGGTAATTTGGGGTTTCGGATTCAGAATTCACGGATTTAGGATTGGGAATCTAGGTTTTCTGGTTAAGGGTTTAGGGTTTTGGGGCCCGACGCAGAGGTAGGCAAAGCAAGGGCCTAAAAAACATGGGTTTAGGGTTTAGGGTCTGGGACTTAGGGTTTAGAGTTTAGGGTTTAGGGGCATCTATGATTTTGTTAGGGCCTGGAGACAACAAATCGCTGGTCGCGCTTGACGTGTCGAGAGACGGAGCACGCATCATTGCCGGCAAGGACTAGGGGCATCAGCTGGCGGCAGAAGAGTAGCCCAGTTGGAACTGTATTGGGCGGAGTCTAAACTCCTTCCCATTTAATTTTGGGTTACAGAAGGGATTACATAGGGGACTGCTATAGGGGCTATTAAGCGTATCGGGCGGGGTTTGGCTTAAGCTGGCGGGCGCCGAATTCTTAGAACCTCGGACTTCCTGTTCTCAGACTGACAGCTGTGCATCGCATGCATCTTCCTGCATTTCAGGTTGGATGAGGCCTTAATTTGCAGCAAGCAGCTCACCCTAAGCCCTAAGCTTGTGCTGGACGATGGACAGAACACAAACAAGGTAGGGGTCATTTGGGCACCAGACACCACAAACAAGGCTGTTATTCCACATACTTTTGGGGGTGCAGGTAGGGCTTCTGTGTTCAGGATCTAGGATCTAGGGGTCCAAATAGCCCTTAAGTACGGACCGTTCATGAATTTCGGGACCCCTGGTAAGGTTTGTTCAGAGACTTGGAGCCCTAGGAGCTAATTAGGATCTATGGTCCCCATTAAGTAGATAGAATATGGCTTCGGGTATATTAGGATAAGACCCCCATATACCCCATATTCTATCTACTTAAGGGGGACTATAGATCCTAATCCCTAAACCCTAAGCCCTAAACCCTAAACCCTAAATTCTATCTACTTAAGGGGGACTACAGGGGGTTTGGTTCCTGGCTTAGGAGTTTTTTTTGGAGATGGCCTTGAGGGTGCAAAGGAAGCTAAGCCAGTCTCAGGTAAGAGTTTAGAGGTGGTTGTGCTAGGAAACCTTGGTTAAACCCTAAATTCCGAACCCCAAAACTTACCCTAAGGGTCCAAGGACCCAAACAATAGGGCTTTAGGGCCCAAATACCATATTATTGAACGTATTTGTAAAACCCGTTATTTGGGTCCTTGGACCCTTACGGTCAAGCGCTAAAACCCTAAATTTGAAACCCTAAATCTATTGCTACTTGTAAGTATAACCCTACTGGTAACACTTCGAGAAGGCTCAGGCAATGGTTTGTGAACTACAAGTAAAGTTTTAAGTAGGTTATAGATCTTCTTGGGAGCTGGTCTCAAGGCCCCACAGGCCACCAGAAGGCCTTGCGAACTCTGCATGGGTTGGCCCTACCCCAAACCCTAAACCCTAGACCTGTGAGCAGGTTTCTCAAGTACCCTTTGCACGAAATCGTGTGTGGAGGATCTTTTGGCAGATGCTGTGAATGGAAGAAACTCTGCAATCTGTCACATACACAAAATTTGTGCGAGCACCAGCATGCAGGATGTCTAAGGTGGTGCAAGATTTATCCATTCACAGCAAAATGCTCGTCCGGGTTACATGAACCTGCTGCTTGCGTTGGGGCATGTGCATAATGCATGTGGGCAGCTGTGCTGTGTTACCCTAAAGGTTTAAGGACCCAAATGATAGTGCTTTAGGGCCCAAATACCATTAGTATTATAGTATTTGGGCCCTAAAACCCTGTTATTTGTGTCCTTGGACCCTTAGGGTTGTACAAGCCTAGGCACGAATAAGTCAGTTCCTAGCTTTTCTAGGGAGTCCTGGACTCACCGGTTTGAGAACCCCAAATTCCCAAATTACAAGCCCTTATCCGACTTCCCCAATGTATAGGGAATTATATAGGGGACCATTATAGGGGTTATTAAGGGGGATACTGGGAGTTTAGACTGTGGCTCAGATGTAGTCAATCTCGCACGGCAGTTTCTTAAAATCCTGTCTACACGGTCCCTAATATGGACTGCAGAACCCCTTTGTAATCCAATGGGCCTTTGAGAAGCTCCGCGGGCTAGACTCTAAACCATACGTCTTCTTACTTATCAGAGGCCGTACTTGGAGGGTCAGGGGGACTTAGTAAGTAGATTAATATCCCCTATAACCCATGTAGTAACCCTAGCTATCCCCATTATCAACCCACATACTAAGTCCCCGTGACCCCCCAAGTATTGTACTAGGGGCACATCGCTGGATCGAATTTCTTGACAACCTGCCATTTGTCATGTGAGCAATATAAAACCCAATATACCCCCATATAACCCTAGATAGCCCATTATGGTAGTTTCCACTTTATTCTCCATTATCCCAATAGAACCCCAACATAACCCTAATATAGGCCCAAAAACCCTACATAGTAGTTTCCATTTTGTTTTCCATTCTCCCGATATAACCCGAATATAGGCCCCCTAATCTTAACCCCAAACCCTAAACCCCTAAACCCTGAACGTAAAATCCAACGTTCCTGCCCCAGGCCCTCCCCAGCCAAAGTCGGCTCGGCCCGAGCCTGCAGAGCAGGTTGGGTCTGGGGTTCCATGTTCCCCCCAAACTGGATCAATCTTAAGGATCCTTTATACTTTTTGGGGTGTGGGATTCCTCATATTTCTGTAAAAAGGATCTTTTTTTCTTCCTAGGGTAATGTGGGCTAAGAAAACATCATCGACCCTTTTACATCCCTAAACCTTAAACCGTATTAGAAGGACAGAAGTCTAGATAGCGCCCCTTGTGGGGCTTCATGTTAGCTTAGGGGAGGGAGGGTTTGGGGCGTTTAAGGAGGTCCTAGTTATGGGTCCTCATATCAAGTATATACGGGATCCCAGGACTAAGGGCCCATACAATGGGCCCATAGTTCCAAACTTTGAACACGTGTTGGCATCCGGGTTGCTCACCCACGCATAGCAAGCCCGAATCAGTCCTCCGGCCTGCGGTCAGAAACGTTACATACTCCGGTTTTATACGAGTAACAGCCATAGTGAATTAGTGTTTGAGCAGTGTATGACTGTTATACACTGTAGACACGCTGGCCCAGGGTTAGGCTTGAAGGCTGAGGGTTTAGGCAATACAGTGTGCAGCCTTAATCTCATCATGCCCTGTGTGGCCAAGGTGCTACCATCATGCAACCTGTGGATACTTCGTGGAAGTAGTCTGATATCACCATCACCAACACCACCATCAGCAGTGTCATGATTGCCATCATGGGCCAACTACAACGAATGTCACGGCTACTGCTCAGACTTCCGCAGTTCTGCAGCAGCTGCCGCTGCCGCTGCCGCTGCTGCTTCTTCTACTGCTGCTGCCGCGACGACGACACGACTACTACTACTACTACTACTACTACTACTCCTGCTGCTGCTGCTAGCTAGCTAGCTAGCTAGCTAGCTAGCTACTGCTAGTGCTTCTGCTGCTACTACTCGTATTATCATTACTATCACCACCACCACTACTGCTACAACGAATACTAATATTGACACTAATAGTACTTCCTCAAAGAATTCCACAAATTATTCTCCCCAACCACCATCACCAGCGCCCCCGCCGACGCCGCTGCTGCTGCTGCGTTCTGCTGTTAGCAACACAACTATAAGTAAGAAGCAGCTAGGGCTACTGCCACCGCCACCATAGTTTTGATTTTTGTGCTGTGACAACTCTTTCTTCCATACTGACATACTATTGCTAGGACAAAGACCTTTCCCTAATCACTTCTTCTATTGCGAGTTCTCCTGGCTCCATTGGGACCATGGTCACAGCAAGCATTGTTACTACCAGTCTAAGTACCACCTGCACTGCTAGCACAATTGCTGCTATTATCATGAAACTCCCCAAACCCTCTAACCTAAACCTCGAACCCAAAAACCGAAAAGACCGAAACAAAATATTGCTCTCGAGGCCGTACCCGAGTGCCCTCCGAAGCCGGCACCGGAACTGCCAACGAAGCCAGTGGCATGTCTGCCGCCCGGAGCTCGGATGTACGGTTTCGGGTTTAGGGGTAATATTGCCCTAAGGGTCCAAGGACCCAAATCATAGGGTTTTAGGGCCCAAATGCTATAATATTCATGGTATTTGGGCCCTAAGTCCCTATTGTTTGGGTCCTTGGACCCTAAGGGTTGGGCTCCAAAAAACGGTTTCAACGGCCAAGGCTACCTCGGCACCATGGGATGCCGAAGCGTCGCTGTGAAGGCACCAGAACATGCAAAGAGCGTTGGCTCAAGCACCTATTGGGTGCAGAGCCAGGAGCTGGACGAGACACGCTACAACGCCGAGAAGGACGCCCTCAAATGGCAACCCAGCCCGCACATGCAGGATAGCTTGTGAATGGCTGTTTTCTGGAAGCTTTCTCCCCCCCAGTTCATCTTTGTTTTTTTGTTGCATTTGGTCTGAACTCCGGTGGATCCTCCTTGTTGCTTGCTTCCTCCTGCCGCCCTCTCCTCCCTCCTCCCGCCGCCCCCTCCACCAACCAACACATACCCACCAACACATGCCAACCAAAACACACGATGGTCTTTGGGACTTTCGTTCATTTACTCACTTTGGTGTTTTTAGGTAATGTTCAGATCTGCAGGCTTAAGGGTGTAGCATTCAGGGCGTAGGGTTTCGGGTCAAGTTGAGGGTAGGGTCCTAAGTAAAGGATATGAGTTGTGCACTGTTAGGGTTTCTCAGGGACCATGGAGGGTGGACATTGGGGTTCCTTTGTTAGTTCAGTACAGCCCCTAGTATATGCACTAATGTCGACCCATGTCCATGCACGACATAAGGACATATTCGCTGTAGTTTATTTGGGTTTGTGAGGGGGCATCCCTGGATTTCAGAATGATGCTTGGGATGTCTACAACAATGGCCAGTGCCGACACTCCCTAACCTTGCGGTTGATAGACAAAATCCTGCATAACCATAAGTACTTATATACAGTTATTCATAGACATAGGTCTCTGGAATTCTGGTACAGTACCATACTGTTGATACTACAAGTTCTGCATGGCAGTAGTATATTATAACACCATAACTCACATGGTATATGGTAATCGGCGTCATGCGGGCCTTTTAGCACCAAATGAAAGAGATTGAAATCAGAAACCCTGAGCGCTAAACCTGTAGGGTTTGGGGTTTAGGACCTAAGCCGCAAGAGTCCTAGTCAGAGCCTCCGTACGTTCCTGGAATTTCAGCACTTTCAGTAGCAGGCTTCAGACCCTAAAACTGTACTTGGGGGTCATGGGTCATGTAGGTTTAGGGTTCTGGGTCTATGGTTCAGTGTTCAGCGTACATATGTACAGATATATATATATATATATACGGATATGTGTATATATATATATCTCTCTCTCTCTCTCTCTCTCTCTGTGCACGTGATACAGTCTCCCCGTATTGAAGAATCAAACGAAACTGAAAATGGAAAAGGAACTGGACACTAAGGTTATGCAGGGGCTTCTCGGGTTTAGATCTGCGTTGGAGAGTCAGGGGGACTTAGTAAGTAGGGTAATGAGAGGGAGAACTTGGGACATTATACGGCGGATAGGGGTGATTACCAATTTACTACATCCTCCTGGCCCTCCAAGTAATCACTTGCTGGTTGTTAGCAGGGAATAGAGGACATCGTGTAGGAGCCACTGTATGCTTACCAGCAATTAACAAGTAACACAACATTTTCCATGTTCCTTTGCGCACTTCAAACCTAGACTCTAAATAGCAGTTTCATGTTGTTTTCCCTTCCCCCCTTCCGTGCGCCCAACCACAGTTTAGCCCTAAATGCCAAAAGCCCCTCCAAGCCCCCGGGTTTGGGTTTGGGAGTGCAACTTCGTGTGTGTTTCTCCTTTGCTTCGTCTATTGGTCGGATACACACCTTAAGCCCTGAAACCTAAACCTCAAGGGTCCAAATACCCAATAATTAGGTACTTGGGCTTTGGGTAATAGTAGTTGTAATACAGGTTTGGGCAAGTACATGATTATTGGGTACTTGGACCTTTAGGGAAAATCTAACCCCTGAACCCTGGCCCCTTTCGACTGTGACTCGGCAGTCGGAACAAGGAGCGATGACAAACCCTAAGCTCGAAACCCTAAACCCTAAAGCCCTGAACCCTAAACTTTCAAACCCTGAATTCTAAACCCTAAAACCCTAAATCCTGAACCCTAAACCCTGAATTCTAAACCCTAAAACCCTGAACCCCAAACCCTGAAACCCTAAACCCTGAACCCTAGACCCTAAAGCCTAAACCCCTATCATCCCTATGAGCCTCTTCACCAGGACCACTGCGGAGGTCTGGCGGGCACCGAACATGCTGGGCACTCAGGCACCCGTCGGGCCCTTAGCCGATTGGGGCCCAGGTTGCGAGTTTAGGGTTTGGGGGTTTAGAGTTTAGGGGTTTGGGTTTAGGGTTTAGGGGGTTAGATCTTAAGGGTTTGGGTTTAGGGCCTATAGGGGTTTAGAGTTTAGCGGTTTGGGTTTAGGGGCTTGGGTTTAGAGTTTAGGGGTTTGGGTTTAGGGTGTAGGGGTTTAGAGTATAGGGGCTTAGGGCTTAAGATAGAATCTGGGGTATACCCGGATCTTATTATGATGTTGGCGAATTCCGTATTCTATCTACTCAAGGGGACTGCAAGGCTTAGAGTCTGGGTTTCAGGGTTAGCGTTTGGAGTATGGTGCTTAGGGTTCAGGGTTCAACGTTCAGGGTTCCAGGTCTGGGTTCGGGGTTTAGGTTGAAGGGCTTAGGCTTTAGGGATTGGGGTTCAGGGTTTAGGGTGCAAGGTGAAAAGTTTAGCATGACCCAAATAGCCCAAAGTGGATTCTGCTTGAGTGGCGGTTTGGGGTTTAGACCTTAGGGTTTGGGCGTGTATGGGGTTTTCCGTGAAAAGAGGTACATGGGGATGATCAGGGGGTTCTACTACCTGTCCCTCTTTGGGGTTGCATTCGGGTTATTTTGAGGAAGCTCCGTGTACATACTCCTCATTTTGGGGCACCCAAAGGGGTAGCCTAATTTCGAGAAAACTTCCATATAGAGTTATAGTCCCCCTTAAGTAGATAGAATATTGGTTATGAGGGGGTCTTATTATAATATACCCAAAGCCATATTCTATCTACTTAAGGGGGACTATAAGTTGGGGCTTAGAGTTTAGCGAGTAGAGTTTTGGGGCTTAAGGCTCGGGGTTCCTGAATCGAGTTTAGGGGTAGAGGGTTTAGTTTATAATCACAAGTAGTGCTTTCTGTGTCATACCTCTCGCGGGGATTCCGGTATTACCCCATCTCAACGTTTACTCTCATCATCTTTGCTTTGAAGACACACCCTAGACAAACCCTTAAGGTTTTGAGCCCTTGGAGTTAACAAGTTGGGGCTGACGTTCGAGGTGTTGGGTGTGAGCTATAGTCTAAACTTGTTAAACCCTCCAGAGACCTGTAAACG
>CAJNIZ010003492.1:76781-106136 GCA_905231905.1 Symbiodinium pilosum | reverse complement strand
CCCGAAGCTAGAAATCACTGGCAGGGCCTGTCTATCCTGCGCACGCGCACGTTTGCGCGCGCGTGAACAGGTCCCTGGGCCGTTGTTGAAGGGCTATATAGTGCATTATATACATATATATATATAGAGTTTAGGGTTTTGGGATTAGGGTTTAGGGTTTAAGATGTAGGGTTTACGGCTCAGGGTTTAAGGTCCTTAAAGGGGTTATATAGGGGAGCATTATAGGGATTAGTAAGGAGGATGCTCAGAGTTTAGACTGTAGGTCATGGAAGGGTTTGCGGCTTCAGAGGTTTGGGTTGATAGACATTGTCATAATTGGGGTCAGATAGGGGTTATCCAGGAATATCCAAGGATAGGGCTTTAGGACATTGCACAAGGTTCATGTCCGGAGTTTTGGGCAAGTTTTGTGCAGGTTTTTGTGTACTGCTCTTTGCTAAGCCTTAAACTTGCCTTTGGTCATATGCAATGTTCATTCATGCTTGAGGGCTTGGGATCTAGGATGCTTGGGCAGGTGTGCATCCATTCACTTGGGCACAAGAAAGTAAAGTTCCGCGCTCAGCAAGGACCCTGGGAAGCTGTCATCCTGTGAGTCCTGCGCCTAAGGGTTCGACTAGCCAGGCAGTTGATATTTCGTCGCTCATGTCCGAAGTACAGTATGTATGTTACAGATGCGTGGACCTTGCGCGTGATCGTGCGAAGAGTAACATTTGTTCCGAAACCCTAAATCCTAATCCCTACTGCCCCTACAAGCCCTGTTACTCCTATACCTTAGGAGGACCCCCCGCCCTGTAGGAGTGGTATAACAGAATATAATAGGACCCTAATAGAATGCAATCCTTATTATTCCCTATAGCCACTATTACAGGGTGGGGGTCCTCCTCACCTATACCCCGCATTACCTGAACACTACAAGTGCTTCGAGGTTCCGGCTGCTTTGGACCCTATGCTGGCCCCACCGGTTCTGCAGCGACCCCACGACGTCTCCGCCCTGGTGTCATTAGGGAATCTAATCTTCTTTCCGTGCGGAAGGGGTCGGGGGGTTTCGTTGTTAGAGGAGCTGGATGCTTGAGCACTGGGCCGCATGACATTTATGCACCTGCAGTTGTCAAAATGTTAGGACTTTTCAATGCAGGACAAAAAGTGCACGAGGCTAAGCGCTGATCTAAAAATCCCTACTTCAATGCCCAGAGGACTGAGTGTTCATAAGCTTAGTTGCTGACATCGCTAGCGATTGAAATCCTGGCGATTTGGCGCGAAATTTGAAATTAAATTGCTAGCGTTTGGAATAGCACACGAAAGGCCTCGGGATCAAAGGCCCTCAGACCCAAACCTATAGGTTCTGAGGCTTGTAAATCCTCAGCCTTTTTATTTCACCTACCGAAAGGCCCATTTCCCGAGCCAGAGAGCTTGGAATCCCCCATCCCACAAATCCTCCATATTGGTCGCCTTAGGGTAGTCCCCTAACTAATCCACCTATCGCTTTTGAGCAATTTCGACTACAGCTCATTTGGACCTCGCCTACCCTGAAACTCTCTGTATTGAAGGGAGGACAGAAGGGGCCAAGAGGCCTAGATGATTTTTCAGCCTTCCGAAAAATCATTTGAGCTTTCGTCTGAACTCCAGACTGACTTTTGTGACCCTGCCAAAAATCATTGCCCGTCAATGTATAGCCCCACTACAAACAACCTGAATGATTCGTCAAGCACTGTTTAAAGGCTTCCCACCCGGAAAGCCTTCGTAAGGCCTGAAGCCTCAAGAAAGCCGCGATTGGCCTTAACCTGAAAACATAAGGCCCTTCCAGCACTGAACCTCGCCAGCCATTCCTGCAGTAGAAATGTGCAATGCTTGGTGGGGCCCTTCCAAAAATCACCGCGGATTAGCGGGACTCCAGTTGAGACCGACGACCCAAATGATTTTTCAGCGCTGGCCAAAGCACAGCACCCCAAAACCCTTGACTCGAAAACCCTGTCCTTCAAAGCCAGTCTGTCAAGCATAACGGCCTAATGAATCCAGCTCAATTCAATGGCTTTGCGGTTTAGGATTCAAGGGGGCTCAGGGGAGAGTTAGAACAAGAAAGCGACATGATATTCATTGCGAATCAGGGCTATACAGCCCAAATTGCGCGATTTGCGATTTCGAGCTCTTGTGTAAAGGCATTAGCAAGCGTTTCGGGATGTGGCAATCCCGGAACGAAGCGTCGCGACCCGGCATCTAAGTCCATAAGCTAGACAGAGCATGACAGCACACAGGGCACCTGTTGCGTACGAAGACAGGACATTTTCTGCAGGAAGCAACGCTGCCCAGAACACAGAACATCAAGGGTCCGAGTATTTAATCCCCCCTTTGAAATAAAACCCTTCACCCTCCTGATGTCAGATACTTCCCTTGTGGCATACTAGAATATATGGAATACGTGGTATTAGCAGTGCCAGAGGTTTGACATTAGGGAGGGCATGAGATAGGATGTAACTTTGGCGCAACAAATTGCCTTTTGTGTAAACACGTTGGGCCTAAATCATATATTATTTGGGCATTTCAACGCCCAGGTGAAGGCTTGGACTGCAAGATCTAGACACTTCTAGATTGTGGTTGTGATGAAGCGGGAGTTTCCCCAAAAAACAGGGGTTATGGAACCATAAGAGGATTCAACGGGTCCCCCAGTAAAGTGTAATTTCCAGAACCTCCCGTCTTGAGGGGTTTACAGACCGACGCCTACGTGTACAGACCATCGGCTATGTGTTCTTGGCGATTTTAGATGTTTGACCTTTGACGTTGGCAACACAGTTCAGTGTGAAACTCAGTTCTGACGAGCCGTGCTGAAATACGTAAATAGCCATCGTTGTTTGTTTCTGTGTCGTGAACAGCAAGCTAGGGTAGTAGCGAATGCAGAGGTAGGTTAGCAACCAACAGCCTGACGCACAGACCTAGCATGTTGACAGCATTGCCAAACTCTATAGATGCCTCAAGTATTTTTATTTTTTTGTTATAATCCTAGAAACAGCCAAAAAATATTAATATTTCGTTGAGTTCTGAGGCCGGGTTAGAGCGTAGTGCATGCTTTTACCTAAACTCCAGACCCTAAAACCCTAAACCCTACCCAAACCTTAAAACCCTAAACCCTAAACCCTTTAAGGCCGCGGCCTCATATTCCGGCGCTTGTGCAAACGTCCCTCAGATAAGCATGGAAGCACCACAGGGGCATTGGTAAGATCACTGTACACAGACTAATAATACCAATTATACGGCGAGCCTGCAGGGGCTTCCATGTTAGCTTGGAGAAGGCAACTCCCATTGGAAGCCTAAAAAACACTGCACCCCCCAAAAAGTTCATCTTGGCTAAATCCCGACTTACACACACGGAGATAGAGAGAGCTATATATATAATATTGAAAGTACATGTATAATAAAGATATAGGTATACACCTCCGTGTTGAATCCGCCGCGTCACTACAAACAACAAGTTTGACCTAACACTCCAATCAGCCACATGTATGCATCATCTAGAAGCTTTAGGGTTCAGGGCCCCATGTACGTATAGGGGAGTTCTAAACCCTTGTACGTATAGGGGCGTCTAAACCCTAAGCCCTAAGCCCGATTCACCAGGGCTAGGGTGCATAAGCTCAATCAGAGCTTTCAGTATGAATCTTACATGCGAGGCCCTCCCGCGGCATTTAAAGCCTCACGCCTGGGCAGTGGCAGCTGAAGGCCCATCTCGGTGGAGCATCATGCGGGCTATATTCTAGGGCCGAATGATGGAGAATGAAATGGAAGCGAGAATGGAAAATGAAATGGAAACTGGGGTTATATATGGGTTTCTAGGTAGTTAGGACGTGGCCAAGGTTGAAATTGCTAGAATAGGATTCTGACATATGAGGTATAGTCTAAACTCCTAGTATCCCCCTTAATAACCCCTATAGTAGTTCCCTATACAATCCCTTATATGACCCCCTTTTAAGGAGTTTTGACTATAGCTCATGTGGGTAGTATTTTTCATGGGTGTTGAGTAAGCCCTGCTTCGCTTTTGTCGATCCTGAGTTCTTTATAAGAATAAGTATAAGCGATCTCAAAAACAGGAGTACCTGTTTAGTCTTAGGTTGCGAGGGGCCCTAGTTAGTTGGAAATTCTGTAGCCCCGCAAGCAGAGCAAGATCATATCGTTTTTGGGGTTATGGAATTTGATCAGAGAGTAGTAGAATTGGGCTGTTAAGGAACGTGAGTCAAATTACTCTAATGTGGAAATCCCAGTATTTACACTATACCAAAACTATGGTAACTTAGTTCAAGTGCCTTAACAGCAACCCAATACCCTTGTAATCCCTACAAAGCCGTATATAATCCCAGTTTCCATTTCATGTTCCATTTTCTTGTTCATTTGATTCTCCATTATTGGGCGTATCCCTAAACCCTAAACCCTTTTTATACCCCAATATACTATTGGGGTTTAGGGGTTTAGGGTGTAGGGGTTCAGGGTTTAGGTTGACAGCAGACGTGGTGCTGATCCTGGTGAGGTGTTGAATATCTTGTTGGTACACAGGCCCAAAGTAATCCTCAGCGGGAATCCCCATTTATAATCTTTTTCAAAACTCCATATGCTCTAGGCACTCCCCTAAACGCAACACCCTAAAGCCTAAACCCACGGGTGCCTAAGGAAAAGATGCCCAGATCAGCCAATTTCTTCCCAAGCCCATGCGGGGTAGGGTCTGCAGCCTGATTCCTAAGCAGTAAGGATTTGGAGTCTAAGGTGTAGGATTTAGGGCCTAGAAGTCTAAGCCCGGAGCCCCGAAGATCGAAACCAAAACCCCACATCGGCAACCTACCTTGGAAGCATAGAGAAGGTTTAAGGTAGTGACAAAAGCTTGGGTAGTCGGTTTAGTTAGGAGTTACAACGCAACCCCCCCAAATGTACACCCCCAAGGTTTGAGGACTATATGGAGCTTAATAATGCCTTATAGGGTTCTAAATTTGGGCGGGATACATCTGGGGGGGTACTGTCTCACTCCTAATTTAGGGTTCAGAGTTGACGGATCCAGGCTTACCACTTTTCAGGACCGAGGATAAGCCCGCTTATAGCCGCCTACGAGACTCCAAGTAGGGCCCAGACTCGTCCTTCATGTGTCAGGTTCTGGGCAGCCACCAAGAGGAGCATCAGATGAGGTCTGCGCAGATGGTTTAGGGATTCGTCCCTGCTTGGTTTTGAGGGCACCAAGAGTCTGAATGCCAGCAAAGTAGTCGAGAGCAGGCTGAGAACCACGTGTCATATCCGCGGAGGGCAGGTCTGCACATCTGTAGCTTGTATGAGTAGATCTGATCGTTGGTCGCATATGCTTGAGGTCCTGGTGTATTTGGAGGCCACAACGTTCATCCGTTGCAAAGCACTGTTGGCAGCGCTTTCTTTGTTGAGCCCGTAAACCTGAATCCTAATATCCTGCAGCCCTGAATCCTCAAACCCTCAATCCATAGCATGTCAAGCTGAAGCAGGTCGCAGACGCCATGGGTGCAGTGACCCAAGCCCCTGTTGGTGGGAGACTGAGATTGGCAACAATGGATCGCAGTGTGTAAGCTGTGCACAGCAAGAAAGCCAAAGGGCTGAGGGTCCACATGATTCATATTTCGCTCAGCATGCACCACCATCAGTTTTTGAGTTTGGGCACCTGTGTGTTCATCCTTTTCGGTTACGCACAGACTCCTCGTGTATATTCTTTTCGGGTTGAACCGAAGGGTCCCTTGCCAAGTATACATGTCCCTCACCGAGTGGTTTAGGGTTTACAGTTGAGGGTCCAACCATCCACCCAGAGCAAGGAAGCGCAGGGGTTTAGGGTTTATGGTTTGCGCTTAAGGGTTTAGGGTTGAATATCCACTATATCCCTAAGTAGCCCGACATGAACCTATGTATCCCTATATCCCCTAGGAACCCCCTCATGTATGGAGACCTCAAATCCTTTAGATCCCTCTACATTCCTATGCAACCTCACCCTAAACCCTCAACCCTAGATCCTAAACCCTAACCCCTAAACCCTAAACCCTATACGGGCACCGTTTTGTTATGTCGGAAGCCTCTGGCGGCTGGGGCAGACTTCTCCTGCCCCTGTTAGCAGCGAATAAATGGAAAAAGCCGATGGGAACTATACTTTGTAGGGTTTAGGGTTCAGGATTTAGGGTATATAGGGTTTAGGGGTTTAGGGCTTAGGGTTCAGGGTTTAGGGCTCTTTTTTTGTAGGGTTTAGTTTAGGGCTCCCCAAACCCTAAGCCCTGAACCCTAAACCCTATATAATCCCCTATACGACCACTTTTTTAAGGAGTTGAGTGTTCAGCGTTTAAGGTATAGGGTTTAGGTTTCAGGGCTTCGGGTTAAGAGTTTAAGGCTCAGGGCTTGAGAAAGAAAATGGAAATTACTCCAGTAGTTGGGATTATACAGAGCCTGCTATTAGGATCTATTCCTTGATTCCTTGCTAACCAGAGGTAGGTTTCATCTGTTGCTTATCACCCCAAACCCTGAACCTTCTGACGGGTTGTGCAAAGTAGCCATACTGCAGATCCAAGAGGAGACTTGTGTACAAAGTTCACATTCTATACAGTCAAGATTCTTCAGATCTCCAAACCATCCCCATCAGCCCTAAGCCCCAAACCCCTAAACCCTAAGCTCCTAAGCCCTAAGCCTAAACCCTCAACAACAAAATGTCCAATTCTAAGCCTTGAATTCTCCCGCAATCCCTCAACCATAGGCTTGGACCCTGAGGCAGGAAGCGCTGTACACACCGTAAGCCCCTAGTTTGGGAAGGGGTTTAGGGCTTAGGGGTATCTAGCCCGAAGATTCAAAGTACTGGCCGAAAAGCCTTTCCTGAAAGTGCTACCTCGATGTGGTAGCCCCGGCTGCCCCTAAGGCGCTAAGGAATCGGCACTAGGCTAAATTCTAAGGCTTTTCTTGGGTCCGACTTATGCTCTCCCAAACGAGCACGGCTCGTAAAAACAACAACCCTTGTAACATGCTGTCCTGTCGGAAGCTTTGTGTGTGTGTGTGTGTGTGTCTGTGTGTAGGTGTGTGTGGGGTTCTCTGTAGCTTGAAGGAAACGATCCTCCCCCAAAATGGCCACATGCATCATCATGCATCCACATGGTTTCGCTGTAGGTTTTCAATGCACAAAATGCACACTTTAAGCCTAGATTGTTAAAGCCTAGACCGCGTATCTTCCTCTGAAGTCTGAAGCTGTTGAGGCCCCTTGCGTTACTCATACGTGTTCAGCCCGAAAGCCTTCATTGTCACATCCTCTCCTCGAAGCCCTATGCAAACCTAAGAACGTATTTGGTAGTTTCCCAAAATTAGGGGTGCCCTTTTGGGGGTCCCTAAAACAAGGAATACAGCATATTCGAGTCCCCGTATTGTGGGAAACTACCTTTCGGGTTAAGGTTTTAGGGTGCTATTCAGCACTGAACCATTCAAATTCTGAAAGAATTGTAAAAACCCTCAACTTGCCTAAGCCGCAACACACGGTTGATGGAAGAAATCCTCACCGCCTGAAGTCCCTTCATCTCCCCAAGTGATGGTGCATTCGAGACCCTAGTGGTGGTGTAAGCTTGCCTGCAGCAGCAGTACAGCCCCCTACACCAACCCTGGACTCTCTACACAAGGTTGTTTCCCAAAAGAGAGGGATTCCAACATAGACCCAAAATACTACATTCCTTATGCACCCCAGACAGGTTTGGGAACACCCCATACACACACGGACACACAGAGGCACACCAAATCTCAGGTTCTTCCCCTAAACCGTTAACCCTAAACCCCCAAAGTTCTGAGGCCACGCTTTGGCGCCCACAAGCCGCGGTGGCGCCTTTGGCGGCGTACGGGGTCCACTGGCCCTGGGTGCTGAGGTGGGTTTAGGGTTTAGGGGTTTAGGGTTTAGGGTTTAGAATTCTTGGTTAAGGGTTTTGGGCTAGCAGCTGGGTAGAGGTGCTGCTTGTTACAGCTTGCTCGAAGGGATTGGAAAAAAGGACAATCAAGCCACTATAGTGTTCTGTTCGATGGTCTAGGTTTCAGATTGGTTTTACGGAATGAAGGAGTGGAAACAAAATGGAAACGACTACTGTTTGGGGTTTAGGGCTTTAAGTGCAGTGTTTTTTTGATTTTCTGGTTTGGGATGCAGGTTGGGTTTGTAAAGGGGCCATGGACAAAAACATGGAAACTACTGCAAGATACAAGGTTTTCTGGCTTCAGCATGTCTCTTGGGGTCCATGCGTAGTTGTAACTTACATATATTTGTACTTATGACCCCCTCAGTCCTATTACATTGGGATACCTGGTTTGCAATTGCAAGTAGAAGTAGGCTGTAACAGTGCCCATTGGCTTCCAGGTACTGTTTCGGGTGTGGGTTTGAGATGTAAGGTTTGTTCTTAGGGGGTTCAGGATGTTAGGTTTCGGGTCGCGAAGGGGATGAGGAGGAGCAGGATAAAGAGAAGAACTTGCAGGAGCTAAAGGCGGGAAGTAAGGAGGAGGAGGAAGAGGGGGAGGGGGAGAATCATGCCGTCTAGCAGCTAGCTTTTTGTTCTGAATGGGTTGGAGCTTGCGTGGGCAGTGCGCTTGTGGGTACGCATGTGAAGTTGCAAGGCTAGGAATGTCACTTCAGCCCTGCTCCAGAGGCCAAAAAAGGTCAAACTTTCTATTCAGGAACTAACTTGGGCCTGAAGTACTTAACCCCTGAATCCTAAACCCTTAAGCCCTAAACCCTAAACCTTCAACCCTAGACCCCAGTCACCAAGTCGTCCGACAAGGCGCAGTTGGTGGATCGCCTGGCTGAGCGGTTTCTAGAGCAGCACGAGGCCGGCCATTCAGCGTAGGCTCTGCTGAGGATTATTCCTCACCTGGAGGCACCTTGCTGGTGCGCTTTAGGGGGTGTGGGGGCGTGAATTTATGTACCACTACAGGTGTATATATGGGGATTGTTTAAAGATTCTTGCAGGGATCCACTCCCTCACAATCCCTTAAGCACCAGTAAGGCACAGGACCATGGTAAGTAGGTTTGGTATTGGGGTTGATATGCATACCAACCCGAATTGGTGGACCAAATGGTTTGAAGTAGGTACCATATCTAGGCATTGGTGTCAGCTATAGACCAGCAGCCAGGGTGATCATGAATAGGAATGTCCGCATGTACTTAGAATCCGGAAGCAGGGTTGTGACACTCTGATTTGCCTGTTTTTTTTTGTTTTGTCTGGTATGCCAACCCAAAACCTTCTATGTTTGGTCAACATGCGGACTGACCGCCTGAAAGAATTTGCACTACCGCCGGCACCCTTAACCTTAGACCCCGAAGCATGCAGAGCAGCAAGCTAAGCCAGGCGGCGCTGTGTTGTGCATCAGACAAGTCAACGGTCACTGTCCGTAATGGGGGCTTTACATACAAGATACAACCCTAAACCCTAAACTCTAATAATGCCCTAATACAATCATCTGAGCATTTTTCTGGGCACCTAAAACTCGAAACCCTATATCCTTGTAAACCCCAGTGACCATTTTCATGTTCTGTGTTTTGTTCCGTTTAATTCTTCCTATCAGCTTCGGTCAATACTAGCCTTGTAGGGTAGTATCGTCCATACTTTGGTCCCTCGTTTGAGTAGTATTGTATTTTTGGATACTATGGTACCCAATACAGAGTAAGATTATATCCTCCTTTTGGGTATAGTATTTCATATAAGGAATATATTCTTACTGGGTTCAACCACCAAAAAAAACGCTACTCATTTGGGTTTAGGGTTTAGGGAACCCCTCATCTGTGGTCTCCTTAGGAATCATTTCTTATTTCTATTATAGTATAACCCAAAGGAATTTATCAAAAATCTTTTTCTATTATAGGTCTAAGGAGACTACAGTCATCAGGAACCCATGTCCAGTAAATTGGGTAGGAAATTATTGACGGTAGCTCAGGAGAAGATCAGAACCTGATTTGCTTCCACCACCTAAATAGGGGAGTATTACAGGGGTTGTTAAGGGGGAGACTAGGATTTGAGACTACCCTAAACCCTAAATAGCTCATATTTGGGTTATCCTTATGAAGGTCTCCCAATTCGTTTGTTGCTTTTTCTTCGTCAATGTGGAGGCAGCAGCGCTGGTGCTTAAGGGTTCCGTAAAAGTCCAAGTATCTAATAGTCAGATAAGTCCTCAAGATCTGTACTGTAATTATTATTACCCAAACCCTAAGTACCCAATTATTGGGTACATGGACCCTTAGGGTTCAGGGCTTAGATATCCCTACAATACCCCACGCCCTCTCAAGCACCAGTAGGACATTCATGCGCACCGAACCCTGGTGCCTTAACCGGACCTGATAGGGCTAAGTGGCGCTTTGGGATAACCATTCATTAGCATATTTTTGCCAAGGGGTGTATATATGATGTTGGGGACCTTCTTTCAAGTTGCGCGTGTCTGGTTCAAACTAGGGTAGTAAAGCTTTCAATAATTTGGTGCAACCCTTCTGGGGACCTGGAGACCCTCCCGATAACTCCACTAAACCTGCAAATAGCCTGAAGCGTTTGTAGACCAAAATCCTGCAGGGCCCTAAGCATACTATACGTAGCACCAGAATTCCTAGGATTCATGTATATGAGTCATAATCTAAAGTCCTGGTATCCCCCTTAATAACCCTTATAGTAGTTCCCTATATAATCCCCTTTAAGGAGTTTGGACTATAGCTCAGATAGGGTCTCACAGGGTTTTCTCCATCAACCGTACAACCTGTTTTAGCCAGCCGAGTGTCAGCCGTGCAAGGCACCAACGTCGGGCACCCAAGCTCATCAGGGGAAACAGGACTTACTGGTTGTTGGGTTTAGGGTTTAGGGGGTTTAGGGTTTAGGGGTTTAGGGTTTAGGGAATTAGGGTTTAGGGTTTAGGTAGTAGGGGGTGTTAGTAGGGGGTAAAGGTTGGGTACTGCCCCCCCTCAGTAACAGTCTATATTAAGGGTCCTATTAAGGGCTATATATACCCATATTATAACTATTATCCAACTGTTACTGAGGGGGGGCAGTACCCAAGGTAAAGGAATGTATGCCAGGAGTACCCCCCATAAATACAGTAAACCCTAAACCCTAAACCCTATGTTGTCCTTGGCTCTGCGAGGCTGCTTCTCAAAAAAGTCTCCATTGTCTTTTTCAGTCCCTGAATCCCAAACCCTAGAGTAGCTTCGGGTTTAGGGTTTAGGGTTTAGGGTTCTATCATGTTCCCAGTCCCCATCTTCAACTAAGATGCTCTATACACATATATCTATATCTTTACATTGCCCCCAGTTCCTATCTCATAGTCATGCGAGGGTCTAGGACCATGATATTGGCAATATTCCCTGTAGACCCCACATACACCCCCTAAACCCTAAACCCTAAACCCCAGTGTCCATCTCATGGTCCCTTTGCTTTTCCATCTGCTGTTCCATCTGATATCCCACTCCCTAGTATAGTAATAGTAATAGTAATAATACTAAGAATAATAATAGTAATGGGTTTAGGGTTTAGGGTTAGTAATAGTAATAGTAATAGTAATAGTAATAATAATAGTAATAGTAATAGTAATAGTATAGTGGCAACCATCAAGTAGACCCTGAGGCACAGACACTATGTATCTATTCCGATAAGCTATCCAGTGTCCATTTCATGTGCCATTTGCTTTTTGATTTGTTGCTTCCAGCAAGAGGACAGGAGACTAAGTTCAAAGATTCATGGTACGCTTCAGTTTCAGGTTCAGGTTTTGGTAGAGGTTGAGTTTGGGGTCTTCATGCAAATTCTGGTCTTAGGTGTAAATTTGGCGTGTAGGTTTCAGAGTTGAGGACGTAGCGATTCGCAGGCGATTCGCAGTAATAATCCGCATCTTGAGGATCTCTGCGCCGCCAGCCGTTTTCCGGTCCTGGCGATAACGAGACAAGCAGGCGTATGGTGAGCCGAAGATAGCGAACAAGCTATGACTTTGGGAAACTCTGTATTCAACCACAGGCCCGTGTACAAGTTGAAGGTTTGCCCGGAAGTAACAAGCCCCAAAACCTAGATTCTTACTCTCACATTCAAGTCCGGAACTCCAGACCCCAAACCCTAACAACCCTAGACCATGAACCCCAAGCCACAACCATCCCGAACCCTACATCCCAGAATCGCCTGAAACTGAAACGCCGGAGCGTGTGTGTCTGTAAGTGTGTGTATATGCATATATGTGCATATATATATAAATTCATATATATATATATAAACACACTGTATGCATGTCTATGTGTACTCTTTGTATGTACCATATATATGTATATATACGCTTACATATCTCTCTCCAAACAGCCCACCGGAGGGACGTGTGTGTTCACACAACAATCCTAGCCCTTAGACCCTGAACCCAATAAAACCCTAAGCCCAAGACTCTACGGACTCTACAGGCCCCAAGCCATGAATCCCGTAAACCCTATGTCCCAGCCAAGACCCGAAAGCCCGAACCCACATATGACCTAACCCCCAAGTCCTGCACCCTTCAGCCCATAAACTTTTAATCGTAAACCCTCAACTCTAGACCCCAAACCCTAAACCCCCTCAACTCTAGACCCCAAACCCTAAACCGCAAAACCTTACTCCTCCTCGTTTCGGGAGAGTTAAGCAATGGCCAGCTTGTGTGACCTTCACACCACACATCATGGCAGCCGGACCAGATGATTGGATTTCGGGCTTTTTTAGGGTTTAGGGTTTAGGGTTTAGGGTTTATAGGGTTTAGGGAATTACCAATATCATGGTCCTAGGTTTCTTGTATGGTTATGGCTTCAGGTTTAGGGTCTAGGTGTTTAGGGCCTAGGGTTTAGGGTTTCGGGTCTAGGGTTGAAAGCTTGGGGTCTAGGATTTACTGTAAGGTTTCAAGATGTAGGGTTTGTGGTTCAGAGTTTAAGGCCCCAGGTGTATGGCAGAGCCCTGGTGTCGGGCTTTGGTGTGTGATGTAGGTTATAGGTTTTTGTGTCTTGTAGTCAGGGTCGGACAATTTGGGCCATATTTCTAGGGTATGGAGTTAGAATTTTGGCTTGGGGCGGAGCACCATGCCCCTCAACCATGAATCTGCTGTGGATCGTATTCGGAGTCTTTCTATGATTTGAGTTTTACTCCTCATTTAGTGGAAGTCATGCAAATATGCCTACATGTATGTGGCTTGCAGGCGGTACAGCATGTAAAGTCACAAGCCCGTCTTTGCATCGAAGCCTAAAGCCACAACCCTAATCCCTAGAACCCTAAAACTCTGAACCCTAAACCCTCAAAGCATTTAAACCCTAAACCCCTAAACCCTAAAACCCCAAATTGCCTCGGAGGTAGTGTGGTCTGCGTCTTCAGCGCTTGGAAAGCGGAGACGTTCTTCAATGCCTGGAAGGCTCCTCGATGCCCTGATCTGGTTCAGGAATTTGGGTTTTAGGGTTCAGGGTTTTGGGTTTAGGGTTTTGGGTTTGGGTGCTTTCTCCAAAAGGCCCAGGTACACGTAACACACTTTGGGCCCGAGGGCGTATATATGAGCATCTGCTAGTCGGGCATTTGAAAACAGAGGGCTCTACACATATAAGCTGCACATGCATTCGCATCTTCTTTGTGTTGAGACATCCCTGCAAAGGAAGGAAGTGATAACACCCTAAACTTTATAAACCCTGAAGCATAAACCATAAACCTTAGAGCGTGATTGCATAGCGACTAGGACCAACTCCCAAGGAGACCTCCGGCAGACCCCAGTTCTGTCCTACAAGCAGTTTCCTTGGCGCTCAAAATAACGAAAAGACTTTGTAGCAACCCCAGCACCCATTCCCTGCACAAATTATGTCCCATGTCAGCTGCTCCTCTAAGTTGTAAGCGGGGGCGAAGTATATTCGGCAAATATACTGGGTCACTGATGGATGTCTTTTTCTGCTACAGTTCAACAACGAGGGAGACATACTTTTTCCATATCCCAATAAAGAACCAATGCAGGAGCTCCAATTTCCAGAAGCCCACAACGCCAGATCCCACATCAAGACCTCAACCCTAAATCCTAAAGACCCTAAACTCTAGACCTTCAAGCTTACCCTAAGGGTCCAAGTACCTAATAATCATATACTTACCAAAAACCTGTACTAGAATTACTAGTACCCAAGCCCCTAGTATCTACTTATTGGGTACTTGGACCCTCTGGGTTAGCTCTCTAGCTGAGGCAAGGGTCCGGGACAACGCAGTCCTGGACGCCCAGAATCTGGCGCGGCTTGCCTCAGAGTTGGGAGGTTTAGGGTTTAGGGTTTAGGGTGTAAGGTTTATATAGGGTCTAGGGTTTAAGCTTTAGGATTTAGGATTTAGGGTTTAGAGTTTAGGGTTTAGGTGTATCACCAGGCTTGTAATAATTTAGTTGCGTGCCAGGGCCCAACTACTGAGGTTCGAGGTGCCGGACACTTAGGACGTCCTGGCTTATGGTTTAGGATTTAAGGTTTTGGGTAGTTATATTCCTCCGGGATGGGCTCATGCTAGGCAGTTGGCCCTAAACCCTAAACCCCGGGATATGATCCGGGGTCTGCGCTTTCGGATTTCATGTTGGAGCTTCTGACAGCGCCCTGTTGCCAGAAACCTTCACAAAGTGGTCGGAGCTCAGTGGTTAGGATCTACAGCTTGTGGAAGGTTTACAGTACTCGTAGCCGTTCTACCTGCAGCCTGGAAATAGCTCTTTGTGTCACTGTAGTTACTGAATCCTGAGCCCTAAGCCCGACCTGAACCCCAACCCACAACCTGCAAGTATGGAAAGATCATATGCTTGCTCAAGTCTGTGTCAGAATTGCTAGCACCGCGCCAAGAAAGTTAAGGGCTTGGCGTTTAGGGTTTAGGGGAATTTGGGGCCGTTCCATAAAGGGGGCCCCTTCACCTCGAGAAAAAAACGCATGGATGCAACATCCGAAGCTCTGTTTGGCACAAAGAACCTACGTATACTGGTTTTGTATTACAGGTCCCAGGGTACAAAGAGCCTACTTCTACCTGTAGTTAGAACCCCTTCATAATATATTATAACCGTTTCGAGGAATTCAGAGGCTTATACGTCATTGGGTTACAGGTACATTTATAGGTATGTTATACTTATCCCTTCACCTCCCCAAAATCTGAACTCAAAACGAACTCGAGGCCCTAAACTCTGAACTCCTTTACAGAGTACGATTTTATCCTCCTTCTGGGCAATATTACCGTAAACTTCAACACCCCAACCCCACCCTGAACCCTAAACCCACACCCAAAACCCCAAACCTTGGGTATCGTACCCTTTCTGTAATAATTAGTTGGATAATATGCATAGCATCGTTTTCTATGGCCCTTACTATGACCCCTAATAATGGCGGGGGCAGTGCCCAACCTAAACCCTACACCCTAAACCCTAAACCCTACACCATGTGAGGCTATCCCTGGTCATCCAAAATCTTAGGGTTGCAGAGCCTCCGGCAGACGAAGTGGCTGCGGCCTGGTCTAAACTTTAAGGTTTAGGGGGTTATAGTTTAGGGTTTAGGGCTGGTTATGGGTTAGGATTCGGGTTTCTGGGCTTACGATTTAGGATCTAGCTTCTAAGGTTTAGGATTTGTAAGGTTTCGGGTGTTTTCCCGGACCCTGAAGTGTTTAGACTAGAGACTTATTTGTCTTTTTCGGTTTGGGCCTCTGCTTACCTACTTTCGAGGCCCAGGTAGGGGTTCAGGGCTTAGGCTTCAGGGTTCAGGGCGTGTGGCCCTAATCCTACACCCGAAACTACCCGCAGCCCTAAACCCAAAAACCCTAAACTCTACAACCTTACAACCCTCAACCCGAAACCCTACCGAAGCCCTAAACCCTTCCAAAAGCCCTAAACCCTAAACTGTAGGTTTCAAGGTTGATGATGTCGGATTGATAGTTCCGGGCTCAGTGTTGACAAGTTGCGGTTTGCGGTGTAGGGTTTAGGTTTTTTTGGGGGTTTAGGGGTTTAGGTGTATAGGGTTTAGGGTGGGATACTTGCCTGGACCTGAAAAGTAAATAGCCAAAAGCAACAGGCCCAAAAGCTATAAATGGAGTCCGAAAGACAAATTAGGCTGCCCATTACTATGCGGTGGTTTAAGTATTATAATGACGACTAGTGCTTGGATTCCGGGTTCTAGTCGCATGTGGGGGGCGGGTCTAGGGGGATCTTAACTTGGCAGCTCATTGCTGACGTGGGGTTGATATTGATAAAGTACAGAAGTGAGTCTGCAGTGCATGGTTGAGGGTCTATGGCATCTTATACTTGATGTAGCTAGTGCTTCTGCATGCGCATGCTCAGCTTGATGAGAAGGATTATCGTTCTTCGTTATTGGAGTTGTTACTTCCTCGTTTTCAGTTCACCTTGCTTGTTGTCCTTCTGCTTTTGCCTTCGTTTGCGCTGAGTTGATGCCGCTTGCCCTTGCATGGGCCCTCATCAATCATGCAGGCAGCCGCTTGCGAACGGAAAACGCCGCCCAACTTTGCGTTCATACGTGATTGTTTCAACTTCTTGGTTGTGAGTAGGGAACGGAGGAATTGATTCCCTATAGTATCCCGTATGATACCCTATGTACCCCCTGAAACCCAACAATATGATAGTTTCCATGTTCTATTCCTGTCCTTTGGAGTGCAGAGTCCAGGCTTGGAGTTCAACCCTTGCGGTCATGAAGTCAGAGTAAGTGAGTCGGCGCCCTTAACTGTCATGAAGGAAGACTTATGCGTCAGCCCCTTTACGGCAGATGCTGAGACCCTGGGAACCCTAAATCCTTTCACCATAACCCCCAGTACGCAGGGCCTTGGCTTGTCGATTCCTCTCTTGTGAATTTGACCCTTGCAGTCTGCGCGAATGTAGGTCATATGATGTTTGGTGATGCTTCCCTGTCTCAGGCAGCATCATCCTGGCATTCCTCGAACGAGTCAATTCGCTCCTCATCCTCCTCCTCTTCGTCGATTCGATCTTCCTCCTCCATTTTTTCTTCTTCCTCCTCCTCTTTCGCATCCCCTTCCTCAGGCTTGTCGATATTGGAGATTCCGTCTTCGTCTTCGTCCTCGGGATCTGAGACATCTCTGACTTCTTCAGTTTCCACGTCCTCCACATCCTCTTTGTCTTCCACATCCTCGTGGGCCTCGACACCTGCATCATCATTACCGTTTGCAACCCCGACGGCGTCACCGTCGCATGCTGCCGTGCAAGCCTCAGTCATGGAACAAGAACCTGTCGAAGCCGCCCTGCAAGACCTTGATGCCAGCAGCGATGTTACGGGGCGGAACCATCTGGACTGCGCCCCTGTCGAAGAAGCATCGCTGCAACGTAGGGACCATCTGGCGGCTTGACTCAATCCCATTCCCCCAAGGTCTAGGGTTTGGGGTTTAGGGTTTAGGGGTTTAGGGTTTAGGGATGGTACTTACTACGTAGGGGAAGCCCAATATAGACCCTAATAATATACTCTCCAAAAAGGTACCCCTGATTTTGGGAACCTTCTATATCCCTAAATATTCTTACCCTAGGGATCCAAATAGCCCAATGTAGGTAACAAGAAGACTTTAGAGCCCAATGTAGGTATTATTTGTATACTTGGATTCCTAGGGTTACATATCCCCCTTTAAAGGTATCCGGGTTCTTTTAGGGGGATGGGATTATGGGGCTTAGGGCTTAGGCCAGACCATAGAATCCCTAAAAGACGTAATTTTGAATAATTACAATTCACAGTTTAAGGCCATTTTGGTATTATTTCCTATATGAACCACCATTTAGGGTGCGGTCGCTTTGAATCCTGGCAGCTTAGGCTTAAGCGTCCCTAGATGAGCTACTGGTAAAGTCAAAACCCCCTCGAAGTGGGTTATACTCCTTAAAGGGGGTTATCTAGGGGATTATGTATAGGGTTTAGGGTTTATGGTCTAGACTCCTCAAAAATACATGGGAATATATAGGGAGCATTATAAGGGTTATCATTGGGATACTTGGAGTTTAAACTAGAGCTCATATGGGTCTTTCCAGTAATTGAGGGTCAGGAAGTCATAAAAAGGCGCATGTTTGATCCCTCCGATACATACCCCGATACGTACCTCGATACGTACCTCTATACATACCCCGATACATACCCCCACAGCGTCCCTTTCGTCGAGAGCCCAGCACTACGAAATATACCCTGAAACATATCTCGAAACATACCCCGAACATACCCCAAAACATACCTCGAAACATACCCCCAAAACATGCCCCAATCCAAATGTGCTTTTTGACCACGGCTTAGCCGGAAACATCCATAGGAGGATATCCCCGAAACCTTTGAGAATTGTTATGAGGACGCTGGAGCCCTCATCTTTGTAAACTGCTATATATTCCCCGTATCCATTACTTGTCCATGGCCTTTTCAAAAGGTTCTCCATTGTGGGGGTAATGTCCCTATGAATACCTGTATAGCCCTGAAACCATGTAAACCATCTGCCCGATGATAAACCCATCATGCTCACAACATGCCCTCATCTTCCGAGCAGTCACAATTGGTAATTATGTTTTTGTCTAGCTTTCCCCATATTCTCACTATGTGTATGTGTATGTGTACATATTTTGTTTGGTAGATGTATGTGTAGGTGTGTATGTACAATACAGATCCCCGACCCTAAACTCAAAGCCTTAAAGGTATAAACCCTAAACCCCAAACTCTGTCTAAGCTGCAAAATCCGTAACCTTAAACCCTAAACCCCCTCGAGGGGTTTTTTAAAAAAAAAACCTTTCCTTAGCGCCTCGGCTCTCTAGCACCCACTTGCTAAACGCTTGTTTGGGGTTCAGAGTTGAGGGTCCAAAAGCTTACCTGACGGGTTTAGAGTTTAGGGAATCCTCATAATCCATAGAAGGTTCCCTGCCAGCGCTAAAGTCCCACTAGAGCCCCTACTGTTACTAAAAGTCTGGCATGACCTTACT
This sequence comes from Symbiodinium pilosum, assembly GCA_905231905.1. Classification (NCBI taxonomy): domain Eukaryota; class Dinophyceae; order Suessiales; family Symbiodiniaceae; genus Symbiodinium; species Symbiodinium pilosum. Next base: position 87,242 of record CAJNIZ010003492.1, on the reverse strand, counting down.
ATAGTCCCAGAATTCCTGAGGTTTAGGGTACTCCGGGTCATGCGGGATTTTTCCTATCCACACTATGGTCAGCCCCTGGAGGGTGCCTGGCTCATCCTTTTTGGCATCGGTGGCTACATCCTCTCATTTCTGTTGCTCTTGCGCCAAAGGAGACTGCTGCAAGGGTGAGAGGCTGCTGGGTGTTCCACTTGGAAGCCTCTTCTGCTGTACGGACAATTATGCTATCTAACAAGATGTTGATTGTAAGAAGTTGATAGCAAAAGATGGCAGTTTGTGGAGACTAGGACCTTTTCAATAAACACCCCGTAGAATCCAAGGGGGGACCCTATTATCCTCTTGTACTTTTGGCATGTATGCACACGCATATGGGTCTTTCCATGATTTGGGGAATCAGGAATTCGTGAAAAGGAGCATGTTTGACACCTGCAACGCAACACCCCTCCGATACATACCCCGATGCATACCTCGATGCATACCTCGACGCATACCTCGATGCATACCCTTGCAACGTCCCTTTGGTCAAGAGCCCGGTAGTACGAAACATTCCACATGCTTCGCAACATACCCCAATCTAAACTTGCTGTTGACTAATTACGGCTTAGCCGGAAAAGGCCGTATAGATGTATGTACATGTATACATATATATATATGTTTATATACGCACATATTATATGTATGTACACGCAGATATACATATATACATATGCATAATTATGCAGACATTCATTTCTCTGGGGTCCTCATGGTCCCTAAACGGTAAGACCATGTGAAATCCAGGTTCCCTGCGACTGTACCTGGTGAGCCGCTAGCGGAGCGTCGGACAGAGTTCCGGTGCCTTCCCTACGATGAGGTTTAGGGTTTAGGGCTCCGGGTTTCGGGTTACAGGTTTTAGGGTTTTGGGCGTTAGGGTTCTATGGTTTGAGCTTTAGGCTTTTAAGGTTTGGGGTTTGGGAGGAGGCCCTTGTCAATCCATCCGGTTGTTGTTGAGCAGCAGGTCACAGTTCTATCTATACCAGAGCCAACTACGCATTCACCATGATGAGCCTCATGGGACTCCAGCAACATTCAAGACAGAAGGGGAGGTACTCGCCCGCGTTTACTCACCCTACCAGCAGGATTTGTCCCAAAGAGTCCGTTTAGATACGTCGCATGTATTTGGGCCCCGAAGTATTTGATTATATGGGAACCTCTCCGGCCCCATATACATGCGATATATCTACATGGACCCTTCAGGTGTTGTATACCAAGCCACATACATGTCTTGCATTGCCAGCTCGGCTACCACCTCTTCTGCGGCTTCAAAAGCGTGAGCGCGGCTGAGGCAGGAGTTTCTTCAAGTACTCCTTACATGGGTGGTTGTCAAAATTATGGTCCCTTTTTGGGGTACCCCAAATATTAGGTGCCGTATCAAAATAGGGATCCAAAAAGGGACCATCATTTTGACAACCACCCACATGTCACTTAATGAGGGACCCTATGGCCTTGTCAGAGTTCACCCCACAAAGCAGGGGTTCGTGAGGGTACTGCGATTTTTGGGAGTAGAAACTGGTCACACGTTCGCCTAGCGTCACTGAGCATGTCACGACTCTCATGGCAAGACCCGGCTGGAGGCGTCTGCTCCTGAACACTTCTGCTATCACTAAAGACAAGTATGAATTCATTGCCGAAGAACAGCATGTATCTCGACCGCTACCGGGCCTTCCCCCGCTCGGCAATCCCTGCGCAAATTGATATTCTGCCGGTCGCAGACTTAACCCGGGACCATCAGTTGCAGATTCTTGTAGGTCATCGACGAGCAAGTGTTTTGTATTGGGTGCTGGGGCTCCTTGGGGTTCCTTTGGGGTCCAGGGCCTCTTGTTGTCTACATAAACATAGAACCTTAACCATTAAGGTTTTAGGGTCTATAGGAGGTGGAATTATGCCCCACTTAGCCTGAATAGAGTTTAATTTCTTTCTTTTTCTGTCTACAGGGGCCTTCGCTGGACCCCCAGTACTCATATCGTGCTCTTGACACATGTCAACCTTCAGGATCCATCATGTGAGCTATAGTCTAAACTCCTTAAAGGGGGGTTATATAGGGGATTATATACGGGACTACTATAAGGGTTATGAAGGGGGATACTAGGAGTTTAGACAATGGCTCATGTAGACCTAGTTTGATGAAGGAGTGCACGTAGGTTGGACTTTGATACAGTAGGCTGCACAGAATTTGCGAACGTAGGAGAACCCTGGCATCAAATAATTCCTATGCAGGATCCGAAGATGATCCCGCAAGTTTAGACCCAAGAATCAAATCCTTGCAACTACATCCTTAGAGCCTAAACCCCAAATAGTAGTTGCCGTTTTCTTTCCCAGTAATCCTGAGTATCCCTATATCATACCCCTATATCCCCAATCCCTACTCTAGATTCCAATTCTTAGAGAGGTGTTTGCAACTGAGATGCGACACAAGCTTTGCATGAAAGTTCCAGAAGCACCCCTTGTGGCTATGGTTAGGCTTTAGGGTCTAGGGTTTTGGGTCTAGGGTTTAGGGTCTTTGGTCTAGAGTCTATGGCTAGGGTCTAGGGGTTTGGGGCTTAGGGCTTAGGGTAACGTCGCATGAAGCCCAACATTCCATTGCTACACACCTGTGCCGGGATCAGCGTAGCTGTTAAGCAGTTTCCAAGATCTAGCTTTCTGTAAACCTTCAAGCCCCCAGGTCCAAAACGGCACCATTAAACATGCAGCAAGACTTAAGCCCTAAACCCTGAACCAGTTTAAGGGTTTAGGGTTTAGGGGTCAAGGGTTTAGGGATAGGGTACGACGTGTTAAATGGGGTTCTAAGCAGACTACTCCCAAATAAGAGACTTATTGTAGTCCCATTTATACCCTTCTTGCTGGGCCCCCTGGGCTTTCAAGTCTCTATGAATGGTTTAGGGCTTAGCTGTTCAGGGTTTAACCCCAAACCCTGAACCCTGATTAGACCCTAAACTCTAAACCCTACTTGAACCCTAAACCCCTGAGTCAAAAGTCCATCAGGTGATGGTGCAGGCCGGACAACTGGATGGATTTGGGTGCTCGCTTGAGTTGAGGATCCCACCGCAAGTGCCACATGAGCCAAGGGTTTAGGGGTTTAGGGTTTAGGGGTTTAGGTTTTGGGGTTTAGGGTGTAGGGTTTAGGGGCAATCTAAGCTCCTAGTATCCCAACTCCTAGTATCCCCTGAACAACCCGAAGGTTTAGGGTTTAGGGTCTAAACTCCTAGTATCCCCCAAAATGACCCCTACAGTTGTCCCCTATATAATCCCCTTTGAGGAGGTCTAGCCTATAGCATGCATTGCCTGAACTTCCAGAGGTTAAGGGTTTAGGGAATTCATGACTTCTTCCCCCCCCCTTCCGCTTTGTGTCAGAAAAGAAAAAAGTTTTGAAGCGAGAATCTACCAGGCACAGACCGTATTGGAACCCAGAACTGACTGGTTGGTGCTGTAGGGGCCTAAATAGTTTTCCATGTGATAGCTTGCTTGTAGAATTAAAGCACAGGGTACGCACCTTAAATACACCTCAACATTATGTTGGCAACTATGTAGGCCCCTGTATTACTCTACCCCAAACTGACACGGAGCCCAAGTTTCCGAAATTGAAACAAAGCAATCGTTTTCAGGTGTTATGCTAGTTTGGGGAACGTGTTCCGTTCTGGGATGTCAGATCTGCTTACCATGAGGTCTCAGACAACCCTAAACCCTAATCCCTAATCCCTAACCTCCTGTGCAGTTTTCTTTTGAGCATTGTCCGGTAACCCCTTCTACCTAAACCCTAAAGATCTGAGGAGGCATAACCTCGTGCCGACTGTGGCAGATGTAAAAGTCCGCCGGGTTGTAAACAACACCTAAACCCCCAAACCCCTAAGCCCCAAAAGGAACTACATCGGAGCCCTTGCATGGGGAATAGCAGAGACTATGCAGCAGCGGCGTGAGGCAAGATATGGTAGGGCGGGAAGGAGACTGGTGCAAAGATTCCCACCCCCCCTCAGGGCAGCCTGGGGACTCTGTACGCGGGTTATATAGGGTGTAGGGCTTTAGGGTTTTAGGTCAGCGGGGCTTAGTAAATGAGTGAATAATGTGGCTTATTAAGCTATTTACTTAGTCCCGCTGACCCTATAAGTAGGGCTGAGGTTTAGTTGCTAGCTCTAGCCCCAGTTAGGACATCTATTCACCCAGTTATAACATTGCTTAGTTGGTCCCATGCCCGCACGAAGCGGTACTCTAAGGTCAGAAGTATGGGCCCTTACTATGGGCCTTTAGGCCTTTTAGGGAGATTCTAAGGCCCTTAAGGGTACATATAGGGTGTATAATGGCTATATAAGGACCCCAGGGTTAAGGGCCCATACTAGGGGCCCATGGTTTTAACCTTAGAGGTACAAGCATACCAGGGCGTCCTTTGCAAAGTCGAAGGCCGACCCTGGCCTCTTAGGAGACTCACCTGCGGCTTTGCAAAAAGATCGGGCTGGATTGGTAAAGATCGGGCTGGATTGGTATAAGGGGATTACTGGGAACCCCAAATAGGGAACCCCAAGAATATAGTAGGAATATAATAGGAATATACTTACAAGGGTTCTTATATTCTATTATGTTCCTACTATATTCTTGGGGTTCTCTATTTGGGGGTCCCAGAAAAGTCCCTTTATGGTAACTGTTGGTAATGTGGAAAAGTACATGGAAAGAGGGTGATTCTGGGACCCTGGAGATCTATGGCCATCACAAAAATGCCAAGAGCCTCATGCTTCATGTCAATGTCGCTGGCTTACCTCCGGTCTTTCGTGATGGATCTTAAACCCTAAACCCTAAACCCTACACTCTACACCCTAAACCCTAAACCCTAAACCCTAGAGATCCAAGAAGCACATGTAGAAACGCAGGGCCGGTCAGCCTCGAGTAGCAAGACACGGCTCAGGGTCCTAAGGCAACCTGCATCCTCAAAACCTGCCCGAAAAATCACACCTACCTACAGGTTTAGGGTCTAGGGTTTAGTTAACCCTACACCCTAAACCCTAAACCATGAACATACCCAGAGGCTAAGGCAGATATTGGTTGCAGCTAAAGTTCACATTTGAATGTTCAGGCAGCTTAGAGTAGGACGTCGGAAGTAAGTTCAAACTTGGCAGAACCCAGGCTGTTCTATTGGGAATTTAGGGTTTAGGGTTTAGGATTTAGCTTCTTGGGCTTCTCCCCTACGCTCCTCCTTGCCACTTCTCTCAGCCTATCCAATCATTGCATGCAGTCCTGCGATTGATTTATTCTCGCCCATATGGGGGTTTCGAAGAATTAAGTGTTCCTTTGAAAGGATTATAATCTATTGCGGTCTATATTGCACTCACCCAATTTGTGCAAACTACCATGTGGTTTACAGTCTAGAGTTTAGGGTTTAAGCTGGATGAATGGCATGTTGCATTGGCTTGGAAGAAGAACATGTTGTACAAGCTAGGGTGAACAAGAAGCTGCCATACTGGTGCCAGATTTCCTCACACCAGAAGCCCTGAATCCCCGAACCCTATACCTTCATCCTTCATCGGAGGGAAGGATACCCCAATAACCTTCCTCTATAATCCTAAGCCCTAAACCCTAAAACCCTAAATCCTAAACCCGAAACCCCTAAAACCCTAAACCCTAGGAAGGATACTTGGATCCAATCAGTCTGAGGTTCCGGCGCAAAGAGAGAGCCGCCTACAAGGAGCTGCAGGGCGCACGGAAGCAGACTTAATGGGGGTTATATAGGGGATTGTATAGTGGTTCTATAGGGAAAATGGAAAAGAAAATGGAAACACTACTATTTGGGATTTAGGGTTTTTTGCAAGCTTTGCGAGCCCCGCGCCAAAGAAGGCATCTACGCCTTCCTTGATGCCAAGTACGGCTGTACGTGCCACTGAAAGAACTCTGTTTCAGGTAGTTGTACCCTAAACCCTGTAAACAGGATTGGATCCAAGGTTGGCGCCAACTCGACGTGGGGAGGCAACTCCCCAAACCAACATACAACCTCATAATCTAAACTCCTTAAAGGGGGTTATACAGAGGCTACTAGAGGCGATCTTAAGGGGAATACTAGGAGTTTAGACAGTCGCTCAAGTTATGAAGGTTATCATAGTCCTTGCAAGAGGTGCCTATATGCTTATTAGATGCTGCTGGTCAGTTCATAGTCATGTCCAGTCCAGTTTTTGTGTACAAGCTGGCGACGCCCTCTGCAGGAAATGCTGGAGCAGGCCGGATGAGCCCTAAACCCTATGTAAGCGCTAAACCCTAAGTTATACGTTTCCCTAGGGAAGATGGGGCCTGGGAAAGGGCCCGTTATAGACCACTGTCCATTACTTTCCGCGGGTTAGCAGGGAAAAAGGGAATACATTATAGAGGGTTTAGGTTTCAGGGATTTGGGGTTTAGGGTTAGTAGTGTATGCAGAAATATGTTTCATAGGAATCATATAGGGCTCAGATTCCCTTATTCCCTACTAATCTCCAGTAAGATTAGAGAGAAGGCCATGCGGGGTTCCTCCATGCTCACTGGGGAGGGCTTGTACATCTCTTGAAGTCCTTGCTACTCTCTGGCAGAGCAGAGAGTTGCGCGCCTATGCAGTTTAGGGTTTCAGGTTTAGGGTTTAGGGCTTAGGGTCGAGGAGTTGTGGGCATGGGGTGGTCCAAAACGCATTGGCAGATCTGCCGAATTATTCCTGCATCTGAACAATCAGGGTCGAAATCCCTTTTCTTGTGAAACCTTAAACCCTGGACCCAATTTATCCTTATGTAACCTTTTTTTTTCTATACAACCCCCCATATCCCCTGTAAATGGGCCCCTAATTTTGGGAAACTCCCAAGTCACAAATACAAACAAACATGAATTCCCAGGATTCGGCTAGAAGGGATGGGGATTCACCAGACCCTTAGAAACCCCAAGTACTGAAATGCTTCCTGAAATCTTCTTTATGGCTTCTGGTAGCCTTTGGGCTCAGGGTTTAGGTCTTACGCAGGCCAGTTGCAATCTAGTTTCCGGCCTGTCCCCTGACAATTCTTAGGTTAGGTTTAGGGTTCAGGGTTGAGGGCTTAGGGTTTAGCATCTGTCCGCTGTCCAGGTGACGCTAACGGCGGACACAGGGTGCGGTATGGGTGTTTCATGGGATCCGCAAAGTACATGGCAGACATTGTTTGTAGACTTTGGGGCCCCAGGCAGGTACTATTTATGGAGCATGTCGCGGGCCAAAGAAGATATTATTCTGGGTTGCTAAGGAACTTAAATTAAGTTACCATATTGGGGAAACCCTATAAATTGCTGTATATGTATATATACCCATTATGGTAACTTAATATAAGTTCCTTACCAGCAACCCAGTATTAGATTTTTACAGCTCGGGGATGATATCAGGTACGGACTTGGATCCCTAGATTTTGCATGGCATACCTGCCGCCCAAATAGCGAGTTGTCAAAATGATGGTCCTTTGTTTGGAGTCCTTAGTAAGATACAGTCCCTAAGGTTGTGCGACCAGCATCTACCCTTTTTTCGTGTAGGGATGCATCGCTGGCAGCGCTTCACCCTTGCTTTAAACCGTAAGCCCTAAACCCTGAAACCCTAAACCCTAAACCCCTTAAAAACAAACCTACCAGAAGCCCTAAACCCTAAACTGTAGGCTTCAAGGTTTCCCTAAACCACTTACCTTTACTCTCGCACAGCCCCCAGCACTCCCGCCCGCAACAAAACCCCAAATCCTCAAAGTGGGGTGCAGGGTTTTAGCGTTTAGGGTTCAGAGTTTATTGGGGATATATACGGGGTTGTATAGGGCTAGCATTGTGTTATATAGGGGTAATGGAAGAGAAAATGGAAACTACTATTATATTATGGTTAGGGTTTAGGGTTACCCCTTCCCTCAACCCTTTCAAACAACCTGCAAATCTTTAAGACCCCCTAAACCCTAAACCCTAAACCCTCAGAAAACAGCCAAGCCTTGGCCCTAAACCTGAAACACCTAAACCCTATATACCCTGATCTCAAACCCTAAGCCCTCAGCCCCTGAGCCGTGAACCCCAATCCAGAGTTTAGGGTTTAGGGTTTATAGTGGTAATATAACCCCATACTCTTCTAATCGCAGGTCTCATGGACCGCATTGGAGCCCAAAGTGGCTCAAGATTTGGCCTTGTTCTCGGACAGCTTATTTTGAGCCACACGGTTTACGGTTTACGGTTTAGGGTTTAGGGTTCGGGGTTCGCAGATTCAGGGATGGTGCATAAGCCTGTAAAAAATACAAATCGTATAGAATGGCATGGTCACAGATTCCTTGTAGAATTGTGACAAAGGGCACCCCAAATAGACCTCAATTATGGTTTAGGGTCCAGGGTTTAGGGTTATTTCGGAATTTGATTTAGGCTTCTAAATTACTCGTTTAGTGGGGGGGGGGTGTAGAGACACGTTTTGGGTCTAGGGATCAGGGCTTAGAGCTCTGGGATACGTTAGGAATACATGCTAGGAATGGTCTTGATAATTCCCGGCTGATATTCAGCATTTCCCAGCCCCTGATATGAAGCTGTCCGTTTCTCGCTAGTTAACAGGGTTTTGGGCACCCTAATGAAGCCTAAACCTACACTCGGTTTGGGTTTGGCGTTTAGGGGTTTAGGTGTAGGGGGGCTCAGGGTTTAGGCCTTTCGGAGATGTTCTTCCTGGCCTTTAAATAAGCTACACGAGATGTTACCTCAAGCCTGCCCAGACTGTCGCCAGACTTCCGAACTGGACAGCAAGACCACCTGGACCACAAAAGCAGGTAGGTTCAGGGTTTAGGGTTTTAGGGTTGGGTAGGAGGTGTTTAGGCTGTGATACCAATATGACCCAATAGTGGACAGTGAAGGGAGATTAAGAGTTAAGGCTTATCAGGAGTAGTCGTGGAAGTACCAATCGCAATAAGACAAGCAGGTGTAGAGGGCTAAGGGTTTAAGAATCAGGTTTTAGAGCAGCAGCAACAGCAGCAGCAGCAGCAGGAGTAGGAGTAGGAGTAGGAGTAGTAGGAGTAGTAGTAGTAGTAGCAGTAGCAGCAGTAGCAGCAGTAGCATGGCCTTCAGTATCATTAAGGCCGCGCTGCTGAGCAAGCATTGGCTGGCTCCGGTCACATCCAACGAGGTGCGAGGGGGTTGTATAATGGAAAAGAAAATGAAAACTCATGTAGTATATTGGGGACTATAGAGGGAATAATGGAGAGGAAACGGAAAAGTACCGTAGTATGTTGGGGGCTATAGAGGGAAGGACGGAAAAGAACATGAAACATACTGTAGTATATATTGCGGGCTATAGAGGGAAGAATGAAAAAGCTAATGGACATTTCTAGAGTATATTGGGGATTCTACACCCTGAGATCTAACAATGTCTTGAAGCTTTTCTGTAAGAAATGCATGTAGAGGATTGTCAAAATGAACCCTAGATGTGAGGGCCCGTGCTATGATCAAAATGGTTACTATTAGTATGAGGACCTCCAAAGGCCCCTACTACTTGTATATCCACAAATCAAATGCCCAGAAGAAGCATTCCTCTTGGTTTGTGTGGATTGCAGATTGTAAATGGGCGCTTCCCCCGGCAGTACCCTTTTCCCCTTTGTGTTCTGTGGTTTCCGTATTAAAGCTGAACATTAGGAAAAAGGGCATCCTCATTATTAAGGGTTATCGGTGAACCTACCCTAAACCCTAGCTAAATCTTTGACCCTAAGAAGACCTGTCGCAGGCGTTGAGAGCCTTTCGGCGTTGCCTTCACCAAGTCCTTTGCGACGATCGCGTGGTAGACATCGCAGGGCGCTGAGCCAAAGGGCCAAGCTGCGATATCCCATACGGTGTAGGGTTTAGGGCTAGTACGTGCCCTGATATAGCGAAATCTCTGCATTAGCCTGAGGGGCTTTATGTTTCTCAGGAAGAACTTATGGGTCTGACTGAGCTTTCAGAAGAAACAATGGTGATTGTCAAAATTATGGTGCCTTTTTTGGGTCCCCATTATAATAGGCACCTAATATTTAGGGTACCACAAAAAGGGAGCATAATTTTGACAACCACCCACAAGTTAAGGGTTCGAGAGTACTCACTCCCCAGCTAGTTGGGCGCCTTGCAGAAACTTGTTGCTCAGCTCGTGGCTTAGGGTTTAAGGGTTAGGGTTTAGGGTTTAGGGTTAGTGGCTTTCATAAATAGACGGACCCCGTTACAGACCCCAATGTATTACAATCCTTATTATAAGGAACCCCAAAAAGGTAGCCTTGGGCAACGCCTGAGCCTAAATCCTATAGGTATGAAGCCCTTATATAATTAATCCTATATATTATATCCCAACCCCTGGTAAACCCTTTAAAAGGGACCCCTAATTTTGGGGAACCCCCACTTGGTAGCATCCGATTGAATCTCCAGCGCTAAGATGTGGGGGTGAAGCTCTGCTCATCGACTCAGGGATCCCTGCCAAAGCCTAAGGTTTAGGGTTTAGGATT
>CAJNIZ010003492.1:49691-76732 GCA_905231905.1 Symbiodinium pilosum | reverse complement strand
GGATTTAGGGCCTAGGGTTCAGGGCGTAGGGTTTAGGATTTATGGCCTAGGGTTTAGGGCATAGGGTTTAGGGTTAGGGCTCGGGGTTAGGGCTTAGGGTTTAGGGTTAGGGCTCGGGGTTAGGGCTTAGGGTTTAGGGTTAAGGGTTCAGGGCTTAGGGTTTAGGGTTGAGGGCAAATCAAATGAAATGGGCGCCAGCCTGACTGCACTGATAGACCGGATTTGAAGCAGTAGTGACTTACTGTCATGATGTATCTCGCAGGGGTGTTGAGTCACGTCTTTAAAGCACTACTAGCCATATGTATTTAAACAGGGGACCTTCTTAGTCCCAGGTTACTTGGGATCCTAGCACATTTCCCTAATGTCAAACAGCCTCCCTACCCCCAATATCAGTTATTCCCAATAAGACGCATTGTGTATTGCGGGGATTGCATATTCAATGTTTGGGGCGGTAAGGTGTTTCATATCAGGGGGAGGGGATCACTGCCAAGCCCTAAAACCTACACCCCTGACATGATTATCTCCCAGCTGCAAGTCTAGACCACAAGCCTTGGCCCCTCAAACCCAATAGAAAAAGTGGACCCACACACTGGAATAGTGGCATAATAGGAAACCATGTAGGGCTAAGGTTTTAGCGTACACTGTGAATATATGAGGACCGTACTATAGTCACCATTATCCCCTGTAGTCACTATTACTGGGGTTCCACCTAGCCAACAAAGCGGAGTTCTGGCGGGTTGACTCTAGTCCCCAATGTAATGACACAGATTGATTTCTCTGTTTGAATATAGAATGTCATAAGGGCTACTGCCACGATTAGCCTTACTGAGGGACCTTGACAGTGGACTGTGGACACACGGGTCCCTCTAGTTCGGCATCATTCTTAACTCTACTTCCTAAGGAGGAACCCATGTCCGTTAAACTATGTAAGAAATCTTGACTACAGCTCGTAAGAAAAACGGATTCTTATTCAGTTCAACCACTCACTATGTTCACTTCAGGGCTTCAAACTCACAAGATCTCAACATCAGGCGGTTTAGGGTTTCGCTGCTCGACCAGCAAATCTGTACTCAGGTGGAAAACCAAATGACGCATCACTTCGGCCGTGTTTGCGGGCCTGGTCGATAGCACAGGGCAGCTTCTCCAAGAGGTCACTGTTGACTAGTCCTATGGTTTTCAACCCTTAGCCGTACAAGCCCTAAACCCGGAACACAACCCTGAACCTTCACTATAGTAAGGGAGGGTTTGGGCTTTGGGCTTTTGAGTCTAGGGTTTAGGGCTTCGGGTTTAGGCTTTGGGGGTCAGGGTTCAGGCTTGGTAGGGAACGCAAGGTTTACTCCGCAGAGACTTCTGTTTTCAAGAGGCAAGTCAGGTTTGAGGACAACACCCGCATACTTTCCCATGTATCTCTACATAACTCTCTATAACTCCAATAGAACCCCGTTAAGGAGCCATGAGTTCCCCCGCCCTAAACCCTAAACCCTGCGCATAGGGACGTCTACGATCGGTTCTGGAAAGATCGTTTTCATGTTATATAACCGAAAGGCCGAAAGGCTACATTAAATGTTGGGGTTTAATTCGGGGCAAGCCGAGGTCCAGTAGAATAGTAGGTTTAGGCTTTAGGCCTTAGAGCCCTGAATCACCCTAGACCCTAAACCTCTTTGGGTATCAACCAGTCGAGGCTCAGGCTTCAAAGCATGGTGCGAGTTAAGTCGGGTTTCTGAAAACCGGAGGCCTACTTAAAGACTCCAAGGATGGATGTGGATTATGGGAGGGCCCTTGCGTTAGAGATTGTATACCCTAAACCCCAAACCCTAAACATTTCCGACACTCCCCAATGTTGCAAGCTTGGGCTCGAAGATGTTTTTCCTTCAGGCCCGCTGCATGCAATTCGGCTTCCTGGACAGGGTCGGGGGGACTTAGTATGTAGGCAGAGTCTAGGGCATTCAGGGTTTAGGATTTAGGGTCTAGGATTCATGGTGTAGGGCTTAGGCTTAGTGTCAGTTGGGCTTGGTAAGTATAGGTTCGTAGTGGGGATAATTTGGCTTTTTCTATTGCTCTAGTTGCCTACTAGCTCAGTCCCTGCGACTCTCCACGTTCTGGCTCCTCTGCAAGCGGAAGGCATGAAGAAAACAAGGGTACACTGAGCTTACCAGCCGCTCTGTGATTGCTCCCGCCTGTAATCTAAGGTCCCAACCCTGGGCCCCTAATAGGGTTACATAGGGGGAGATAATAAACCCTACGCCCTATATTATACTAAAAGAGGGATTCCAGGATGAAGGGCTCATACTAGGGGCCCATGGTTCCAACCCTAGGTTAATGCCGTCCACAAGAGGATAGACCGCTTTGAGTCGCCGAAGCTTTGCAAAAGGTTTAGGATTTAGGGTTTTGCGGATCAAGATGCCAGGATGCGAATCCGGATGGTTTAGGGCTGACTTGTACCACCCCCATTGCCTACAGCTTAGCAGGAATTACTCTCCAATTAGTGTGTCTAATCACCAAGCTGTAGGTAGGCGGGCTTACGGGGAGGTTCTAGCGTCATAGAAGGAGCCTTCACAATCGCAGCATTGAAGAGCCATCACCCCGCGCGAACGGAAACGAGACTGCAGGCAGTTGCATCCACTTAAGCTCTAAGGTTTAGGGTTTCGGGTCTAGGGTTTAGGGTTGGTTGAGGGTGTGGGGATTGCCACTTCCATGTTTACAATAACACTTCTAGCGATCTTCGAGTTTAAACATTTCCACAGCCTGATAGCCTCCTCCAAGCCCAAAATAACCTTCAAGCTGCAGAGTGTAGCCACCCAAATGAAATCGATTTAGGATTTAGGATTTAAGGTATACGGTCTAGAGTTCGGTAGGATCTGGATTTTTCTCATGATGATCATGGATGGAAGCGGGCGTGTTAGTTGCCTTATGATTCCCCTGTAGCCCCAGGATTGCCAAGGTATCCCTGGCTTGAGGGTGTAAGATCAAAGCCTTGCAACGCGGTAGGGTAGCGCTGGCTTCCAGTTGACTCTATGGTCCCCCTTTAGTAGATAGAATAGGGATCTTATTATAGCATACCCAAAACCATATTCCATCTACTGCAGGGGGGACTATAGCCTCGAAACCCCGCGAGCCCAAACCTTAGACCCCTCAATACCTAAAACTCCTGAAGCTGGCCACCCCACAAAAAATGAAATTCCCCCAGCCCAAACTCTAAACCCCGCACCAGCGTGGCGCCTTGAAACTGCTGACACAAGAAATTCTGCACCACGTTCAGTTCAGGGTTTGGGATTTGGGCCTTTGGGTCGGGTTCAGGGTGGCCTAAGTTTGGGCTTTGTGATGCCCCCGGTGTAGGGTTTAGAGTTTAGGGTTCACTTGTTTTAGGACAGCGCTTGGACACAGGCGCACGGGCACGGGTCTCAGCGGGTTAAAAAGTTCGAGGTAGCCTAGATCGAGGGAGTTGCAAGAACTCCGGGTGCAGATTTCCTGCATCAACAGCAACGCAGAAGTGAACCTAATATAGGAGCCTAAATAATTACCACTATTATGGTTCCATATTCCTTGTATAGTTATAGTTTATGGCACCTCAAATGGACCTCAACATGATATTGGAATTTAATTACGGGATCCAATACTGCACCACATACGACATCACAAGCAAGCAAGGCTTAAATCCCGCAAGCAGGCTGCATTTGGGGTCAAATTGGAGGGTTTTCTCTCCTACCCCATGGTTTCTTTGATGGGCCGTAGGGCTGATTGGGAGGTATGGGCGCAGCTTGCTTTTTGATTGGTTTTTGGTTGATCTGGTGCAGCATCCTACCAGAAGAAACCCCGTTCAAGGGCCCGGGTTTATTGCTCTAGGTACCCCAGTAGTAGCCTTTTTCTCTTTTACGTTGGCTACCCTTATTGTTAAGGGGTTTTGCGGGAACCTAGTGCTTTACATCCCATGAAACCTTATATCTGGGAAAAAAAGTTTCAGTACTGCACCCTATGAACTTTTTTTTTATGTTCAAGGCCTGCCTATAGAGTGACTTTCTGCCGAGCGGATATGGGCTTTGAACCTGGACCTAGAGAGTTGGCCTACGCCCCAAGCCCTAGTGGCCCCGACGACAACATCCCCAGCCCGCATGTCACTCGATTCAGGGTTTAGGGTAGTTTAGGGTTGCTCAACCCAATCACCTACTGGGGCATAGTAGGGAAAAAGGGAATAAGATCCCTATAGAATATCTTCCCGTATTCCCTACTAGTCACCAGGAGTACATCCCCAAAATTGGAAATTTGATGCAATAGGTTGTGCCCCATTGAAGATAGCAAAGCACACGTCAGTCGTTTGTTAGTCCAGAGCACACGAAGCGATTTGGCAATATACGTAGGCGCGTGGTGTAAAGGGAGGGCCTCGGCTAAGCCGTAATGTATGACTTTGACTGGCTATTTCTTGCGTTGACATCGAATTCTCGGCAGTTCTGCGTCGCTGAACCCCAAAACCCTAAACCCTAATAGGAAAGAAGCTGTACAGGTGAGGTCCTCACTGCAGCTGGTAAAGACCTGCAAAGGTTCCTCCATACCGTCATGCGCGAAGACCTTATTTGCAGTTCCTTATTGGGTTTAGGGTTAAGGGTTTGGGTTGTGGCTTGACCTGCTTTGGGGCAGGGTTCTCCCCGCGACGTGGCAAACGCAGCCGACGCCCTTGCTCGCTTGCGTTTGGGTCTCAGCGGGTGAAGATGGAGATAGCAATTCGAATCTCGTATTTAGTCGCAATCTGCTTCAACATCCCAAGCCTCATCACACCGATATGGGGATTTTATCAAAAAGTTAGGGGTGCCATCTTGGGAGTCCCTATAAGCAGGATGACTGTATCTTGGGATCAATAATGGTGGGACCCCCTATTCATGGAAACTACCATACTCTAAAGGTTGAGAGAAAGCTAAGTTTGCGCTTTCTAAGAAACTAGGTACCCCAGTATTATCCAGCTATTGGGTACAGGGCTCTTAGGAGTACTTTGCGGATGGTAAGTGATGCGAGATTTCCCCCCCCCCCTTTTCCCAGACCCTGAATCCTTAAACCCCGAATCGCTAAAGCCCATAACTCTGAGCCCCACACGCGTTAAACACTGAACTCTAAGCTCCTTCACCCTCAACCTCTAAACCCTTAACCCCAAAGCTCCTCAACCCCTAATCCCAAAACTCTAAGCCCCTCAACCTTAAACCCACAGTCCCCAAACCTTATTCGTACATCCCGGAGCCCTAAAACCACCCGAAGCCCTAAACCCACATCCTTATAAACCCGAACCGCAAAAAGAAAAAGAAAGAAATAAAGAACACAAAAGTAGCTTCGACAAGGTTTGCGCTCCGACTCGCTTTTGGAAGAGTTGGCGCAGCTTCCTGAATGCAAGCGGCAGGTTGAGGGTTTAGGGATGAGGAGTTTAGAGTTTTAGGGGTTTAAGGTTTAGGGTCTTAGGGTTCAATTGGGCTTAACGTGTAGGGGTTTAGGGTCCCGGTTAGGGTTATTGGGCTGGGTCTTAGGGCCATGGGTCTGAAGTGAGGCTGCTGCCTGCGGCTTGAGAACTCCAGCTTTTTACGTATGGATACCTGCCAATTTCCGAGGGTCAACCCTGACTGCTGGCCCGACTTGTTTTATTGTAAATCTGGGTTTTCCTGCTTCAACGATCAACGGTTCAAGCACCGAAGACTGGAATATGCGCGTGAGCTGGGTCGAGTTTTCGGTACAATTTCTTCAGCGTCTGCTTTTGGCTTATGCACGTGTGAATGTGTCTTCCAAGGTACATCTTGGCTATAGGTTCATGGTTACAGACGGTTCCTCCATTTTGCAAGTACTGGCCGAGACAAGTTTCCCAACATAGGAATCGCTACAACAGGTTTCAAATGACGACGAGGGTCCTAACTAATGGGCTAATAGAAAGTGATTCCCAACAGCAACAAGCAAAACACGCCCAAACCGTAAACCCCCGATGCTGCACTGCATGAACCAGTTAGGGGTAAGTTTGTGAAGAGCACCCTATAAAGTCTCCTTAATGGGGTATATCCCTACGGTCCCTAAGGGCCGCTCGTTTGGAGAACCCTAAACCCTAAAGAGTCTTTCGGAAGTTTTGCCTTCTCACAGGTTCGTGCCTACACATCTCGAAAGCTTCGGGCCGCGGGATGTGGTCGGCGTGGCTGTGGCACTGGGACGTTTGCAGGCACGTAGGGGTTAGGGTTTAGGGTTTAGGGACTCTAGGTCTCTAGGGTTTGTAAGGCTTCAGGGCTTTCAGTAGAGTTTACGGTTTAAGGGCTTCAGGGCGTTAGGGCTTGGGACTGTGAGTAAGGGTTTTTGGTTTCGACGAATAGGGATCAAGATTTTGGGTTGAGCGAGCCTTAGCCCTATTCGTCTAGGGTTTAGGGTTTAGGGTATACAAAGCAAGCTCAGCTTCCTTGGATGAAGGTTATGGTCTTGGGGTTTACACTAACATGGACACCCCAAAAAAGTATGTCTATAGGGATAGCATGTGGAATGTATAGGGTTAACAGGGAACCGCGTAAAGCTCCCGTTTAATAGGTCCATAGTCGACATGGGGCTCCGTTTGGAATTCCATGTCAATGTGGGGGGTAAGGACTACCGAGTATCCAGGTTGGGACTTTCCTTAAAGTGTACTTGGAGGGTCCTTGGGACTCAATAACTAAATTAATAATGGGGATAACTAGGGTTAGTCTATGGGATATAGCGTTTGTTAATGTATACTTACTAAGTCCCCATGATCATCCAAGTATAGGGTGTAGGGCTTCATATGTGTAACATGCATCTTCATACCTGCTGCATTGGCTCTTGGGTTCTGGACTCTCAGCGTAGCCTTGTATCAAGAGCTGCAGAGGTCGAGGGTTTATGGCTTACAAGGTTTACGGAACACACAGGACATCATTCTGCATGTGGTGCTTTCGGTGTACTCAATTCCGTCATCTGCAGAGGGAGTGAGGAAAGGAGATAGCCCATAAATCCGTTTAGTAGACCCGTTTATTGCCTTCCCTACTCCCCCTCAAGCACCAGTAAGCCCCTAGACTCTCAACCCCGAATCACTAAGGCCCAAACCCTAAACCTTAAACCTTAAACTCTCAGTCATTCCGTGGAATTCTGCCAGGAGAGAGATGACGCAACCCTGTTGGCATTGGCCGGGCTCCTGCCTCAGAGACCACTACAAATGATATAGGGTGGTTTAGCGTTTAGGGTTTCGGGTTATGTAAGGAGTGTATAATGAGCATGTAGGGATGGAAAACAAGGATAGCTTCAAACAAATACATGCTTTTATAAGTTTGGATCCCTGTTCCTAAGTTCAAAAAGAAGTGTGTCGCGGGTTCCACAATTTGAGTTGGGATCCGATGACACAGTCTGTTTGGCGTCGCAGTGTGGGTTCCGCTACCATCTTGGAGCCCTTGAACTTTTGGGAGCTCCCTTCCCGGTTACCCCCGTCAGCACGGGTGTACGAACAATTGGGGATGATCGGGACTTGTTGCCCCCGAAGCTGCATATCTGCAAAGAGGGGGTTTCAAACTTTGGCCTGAAACTGTTTGAGCAGGCGCCCAAGGGTAGTCAAGAGGACCGCAGTGCTAGAAGTAGAATAGGACCAACGTTACAGGAGACTTACAAGCAAGATTGAGCTCACCAAGTGCTTGGCAGGATAATTCCCTGGCAGAATTTTTCCCCAAGACCCGAAATTATGCAGAATAATGGCATATGCTAGTCTTTGACCATGTTTAAGGGTTTGGGCTCAGTTTACTTTCTTTTGAGGTTTACTTTCTTTTGAGGTTTTGGCAGTCCCAATTTAAACCCACAGTGAGTCTAGTTATGTAGCAAGAGCATGCCGGACAGACAAGTACTCCAGTGAACAGAGATGACTGCTTGAACGGTTTCATCCGTAGTGACAGAAAGCGGAGAAAGAAGCAGCAAACAGAGTACTGACTGCAACATTGAACAGGGCACATGACTGTTGGTACGAAAAATCCTGTCTGACCTCTGTATACTATATAACCAGTTTAAGATATTTAAAGGGTCATGCAGGATTTTTAGTATCGTTCGTATGTTAGGATTGCAAATCTCAGAAGCTGACCATGTGTGAACTTTTGTCAGTCATTTTCGTCTCGGGCTGAAGTGCCGCAGTACAAGAACCACTGAGCTTCACTAGATTTGACCATATCAGCCCATGTGGCTCCAAGTGTTTACTTTTGGTTCCTGAAGTTTAACAATAGTACATTTTTGTGCTTATGTGGACCCCTAGAGACCCCAAGAGAATCACGTGAACGCTCCCTCTCGTAGAATAGCAGCCTATCTGGCAATATGGGTTTTGGGCTACTGTTTTACTTATTTGGGGGGGTCCAGGTAGGTGTTGAGGCTTTAGATTACGTTGATCTTTTTTTGGCGTCTCGATCTGGACGTCCTACGTCGAAGCTGGCTTAAAGGCTGAGGGAATCCAGTACGTAGCCTATAGCGGGAGATTTAATCATGCCGGCCCCACTTAATAAGGGGAGTTAGAACCCCATTTGTAACTTAGACTTGCTGAAGTCCGCTGAGCCTTCCTCTTACCCCCTATTAAGCCCAAAGTATCCCCTACTAGGGGCCAATCTATCCCCAATTAAGGGTACAAGGAGGGTCATGGATCCCCTGAGCCTTGAAGCTGCTCCGTAGTAATTACAGGACCTCTATTCATTTTCACCCAACAAATTTTTGATGTGAAGATTTACGAGAAAAAATCGGTGGCTCTCTTTTGGGGGAGCCCTGATCGTAAGGACCATAGTAGGTTGGGGTCTATTGGGCCATCTTTGTGTTAAAGCCCTAAACTCGAAACCCTAAATCCAAAACCTTAAACCCTAAATCCTAGTCCTTCAACATCTCAAGGCTGGCTACAATGGATCTCCGCAAGTATTCCGTAAGCATGCGGCCCAGACTTCATGCCTGGCGTTTAGAGACCCTAGGGATCCCTAAGCCTCTAACTTTTGGGGTTAGGTTGATATCAGGGTTCTATTGGGTTTTATTGGGATAATGGAAAATAGAATGGAAACTACTCTAATAGGGTGTATATATATATATGCATAAGGGGTTTAGGGCTTAAAGCTTCTCGTTTTGGGATCATTTTGGGATCATTGTGAGAAAGTCTCGGTTTAAGGTTTTCAGATTCGAGGTTTCTGCGCTGAAGTTACACCTTGGTGTCGATTCAGGAATTGGGTGTAGGCGTCTGGATAGGGGGGTTTCCCAAAATTAGGGGTACCTTTTTGGGGGTCTCCATAACAAGGTCTATAGTATGTTGGGGTCTATATTAGGGTCCCCTTATTTTGGGCAACTACCATGTAACAGCGATACTTTCCATGGTGGAGATGCCAACGGGAAGGAACAGCAGGCTGTCATCCTAAAGCACCCTTCGTGCGAAGAAAAAGGTGCTCTTTGGCACTGAACTTGAGTGTTTACAGCGCTATGGGCGCTGAAGCCCTAACCCCGAACGGTTTAGGATTTGGGGTCTAGGTTAGGTTAATCCCCCCTGTAGTAATAGCTCCTTAGTATGAAGTTAATAGTAATAGTTATATACCTATAATAGTCCCTTGTGGTACCCATCACTGGGTGGGGGATTGACCCAAGGTCTAGGGTAGTTCAGGGCCTAAGCTTTGGGTACTGCCCCCCCTCAGTAGCACTTGGATAATAAGTATAATAAATATTGTTATATATAGCCCTTAATAGGACCCCTAATATAGACTGTTACTGGGTGGGGGCAGTACCCAACCTAAACCCTAAACCTTAAATCCTAAGGTCTAGGGTAGTTCAGGGCCTAAACGTTAGAATCTCAAGGTCAACTGGCTGCTCTGCTGACAGCATTTGCGCGGGTGCGCGTGCGCGAGGCCTACGAGATGATGCTTGGAGATTACCCTAAACCCTAAATGAGCTATAGTCTAAACTCCTTAAAGGGAGTTATAAAGGGGATTGTATAGGAGACTAGTATAGATCTTATTAAGGTCGATACTAGGAGTTTAGACTATAGCTCAAGTAGTAGTTTCCAATTTATTTTGCATTATTAAACCCTTAACCTTAAAAGATAGTTTCCATTTTCTTTTCCATGAATCCACTATAACATATATATGTATATGTATATATACATATATACACACCCTTCTATAGTAGTTTCCATTTTATTTTGCAGTAGAACCCCAATACATGTGTATATATATATATACACCCTATTATAGTGGTTTCCATTTTATTTTCTATTATCCCAATATAACCCCACTAGAACCCTGACATTAATTTGATGGGATCCTTGGAGTTCCTTGATGGGGGCTTGCCACGGTATTATGAGCAGCAAAGAGGGGCGTAAAGCGGTTATATTGGGTTATATTACGGGTATCTGGAGTGATATTATGGTTATATAGGGATAATGGAAAATGGGAACTACTAGTATTTTGGACAGCGAAGGCCTGCTATAAATTTCGTAGCCAAAAAGGCGCAGTAACATAGGAATGTTTGGGTAGATTAGGGCTTACAACAGTATGAAAACTTTCGAGCCAGGGCTTAGGGTACAGGATCTAAGATGTAGGAAGCTCAGCGTTTAGAGTTTGGGGTTGAGATTTGCATGTATGTACCCTCAGGCTCCCGGACCCATCCCAAACCTTGCCCCTAAAACCCAAACGTTCCCCCAGAAACTTTCACCCTAAGCCCTGAACCCTAAAGGAGCTGCCTAAAGCTCATCATGGTCCTAGGGACGTTAGGGTACTATGGGAATATTTTCAGGCATACCCCAGGGGCAGCTAACCATAGTCTGGGTGCAACTGTGGGCATTACGGGTTTAGGGTTTAGGTCAATCCCCCATATAGTCATAGCTCCTCAACATGGAGCTAGTAGAGCCTTAACATACCTACAAGAGTCCCTTGTGGTACACTTTCGTGGTTAAGGGTAGTAAGGATTTCAACTTGGTGGTTTCCCTGCCTAGTCAGTCAGTCAGGCCTCTGCCTGGAAGCTATTTTGTCGCTTAGGTTGACCCCTTCACTGTAATAGGTAGGCCCCTGGGATATTTGATATTTTCCCTAATGGCTTTAATAGGGGACCCTATAATTAATATGTTTTCAAAGGATTTTAGGGGCCAACCCAGTGTAATAGGAAGTATTCCTTATAAGAGGACGCAGATACAATCACCACTAACCCTGATAGTCACCATCGCTGGGTGGGACGTCCCCCTAAGATGCTCCAGAACGTCTTCTGACTTGCTGGGAGAGCCTTCCAAGGTTACGTTAAAAGTTAGGCGCGCAATCTGAGGTTGCCCAGGGTATGATTAAGATACGCACGACAAGTCCATGTGGGCTCTAACGCCTGATAGGTTTTAGGATGTAGGGGTACATGAAGAATCAGGGAGACTTAGTCAGTAAGCTAGTGACCCCTATAAGCCAGACAGTCACCGCATATATCCCAATTATTAGCCTACTTACCACTTACTAAGCCCCCTTGACCCTCACAGTAGGTGCAGGGTGCGGGGCGGTATTGGGTTCTTGGGGTTCGGAGGAAGCAAGAGAACCATAGGTTCCTCTCTAGTCCCTCGAATTCCTCCTCCTACATTGCCCCTTTAACTGGGGTCATCTTCTGAAGGTTAATTGAGGGGGATCTTAGGTGGGCCAGTGCACGGGGATAGCAGTGATGTGTTGGCAGCCCTTGAATTACACTGAACAACTTCAACTTTGCAGGTTGACAGGTATTTAGAGGCCCAGCGGACTTAGTAAGGGGTTCCAAGCAGACTCACCCCAATTAGGGAACCCATAGCCTCATTTCAAACCTAATACCTACTTACGAATAAGTCCCCTGAGCCTTGAAGTATAGGTGGCCCTGTTTATATGTACGAGAGCTTCCTGTCACAATTGCTGACCTTAGACGCCTCATGCAACCTCTATGAGCCCCAGAAAAGTCGTAACCTGCCCCATATATACCGTTATATACCCCAACACATCCTAGAAGTTTCCATTTGCTTTTCCATGTAACTGCTCTGCTATACTCCGATATATTATAGTAGTTTCCATGTTCTTTTCCATTATTCCCTACATAATGCCTTTAAGTCAAGGCTTCCCTAAGGCTTCATGTACTTCTGTCGAGCTGCTCGGCTCCAGCGAGTTGCTGGTTTAGCTCGGGGGCAGCCGGGATACCAACAAGATATGTGCTTATAGGCGAGTTTCGGGAAGTAAGCTGTCTTTATATACCGCTACATATGTTGTTGATTACCCAACGCTGGAAACCGCCAAATAACCTTGCATGCTGGGATTCACACCTTCTGCCACAAACACAGATAGCGGGTAAGCCCTCAGCAGTTGCCAACTAGAGCGTATCTTCCAATAGCATGATTGAGCCTTACTTAAGCCCTCAACCCCTAACCGTGATGAAGTCAGTAGCAGTTTTTAATGTTCCTGTAGACACACTCCTCCACTGCCCTTCCGGGGTTTTGTTCGTATACCCGCAAAGCTTCCCCGATTCAGACGGAGTTACACTTGCGCTACGCTGATTTTGTGCCATGGCTCCTGCAGATGACTGGAGCAAGGTAAGGTCCTCAGAGACCAGCACGGAATTGGGGGTTTAAGGGTTTAGGGTTCGCGGTTTAGGGTTTGAATTCAGGGTTTAGGGTTTAAATCCAGGGTTTAGGGTTCAGGGTTTGGGGCTCGAAAGCTGATCTTGCATAATCCTTAATGGGGAGCCCATGGTTTCTTGGGATCCCCATAGACCTTGGACCTTGAATCCTAAACCTTAGTGTCCCTGAGGGCTTCCCGTGTTGACAAAACCTCACATACTTCAGACTTCAGACTTTATGATAGGGGTTAAGGTTTAGGCTTTAAGGGCTTACGGTTTGATTCAACAGGAAACCCCTGCCACTTCTCTCTCTCTCTCTCTCTCTGGAGGGGAGACAGACAGAGACCCTAAACCCTAAACCACTCATTTTAGACCCCAAGCCCTTCTCCGGCCAGGGCAACCTCAACAGGGGTACGGATTGTAGGAACTCTTCTGCATACTTATCTCCTTGGGACTTAGCTTGGACCTTAGACCCTTAACCCTTTGGGACTCCCTTATATTCCTATTATAGGTACCTAAGGGTTAACCCTTAGTAGGGGTCCTAAGTGCCACGCAGTTATGGTATAGAAAACCCTAAACCCTCAACCCTAACCCCTAAACACCAAACCCTAAACCCTAAACACCAAACCCTGAACCCTAAACCCAGAAAGTTGGCGGCATTACTCGTGGACAAATATAAAAGTGCCGACTATGGTGGAATGTTGCTGGAGCGTTGCATCGCTCAAGACGCAATCCGGCGGGCAGTCCAAGATGCACTCTACAAGCTGGGGATACCCTATGGCTGGAGAAGCCCGGCAGGGATCGACGACTATTGAGCTGGAAGCTTGGCGTTGAGGGCTTTGCCGGTACCTGCGCCGCTGACACCACGTGAGTTGGAGATCAGAGCGGACCTGTGCTGTGTCAAGAAAGTGAGTCTTTGTGGCTTGCAAGTGACACAGATGGCTGCCGCAGTGTATGCCCAGATGACGGCGATGACGAGCTACTCGCCGCCGAGATATTTCATGGTCGACATCGCTTGGGGGAGTGACGGGGAATCACGTCTCCGCAATGAGATGGGCGCTTTCCTCACTCATGGTGAGGATTTCACGTGCAACACGGGACGCGATGACTATCTGGTCAATGCACTGAATCACACCGAAACCCTAAACCCTCAACCCTACAGAGGACCCCTGAATAGACCTTAGGATGCTATTTGCGTTTCAGGGTCTAAGGGGTTTACAGTCCCTACTATAATGTACTATAATAGACTATGATATACTATAGTATACTATAATATACTAGAGAATATACCTCATATAAGCCTAGGCTGTAGGGTGTAAGCATTTAGGTTCCTACTGTACTTCCAGGATTTAGGGTTTAGGGCCAGCATGAGAGTGGTAGAAGCCCATACTCAACTGTCAGTGACGGCTTGGTAAGACTGGCGTCCAACCTCCATGTTTCGTCCTGCGGTTGAATGACGAGTGGCGAAGTTCCTGGACCTTGAACCAAGCACCCAAAACCTCCTAGGGTTTAGGCTTTAGAGGAGGTTTAGGGTTTGGAGGAGGTTTAGGGTTTGGAGGAGGTTTAGGGTTTAGGGTTTAGAGGAGGTTTAGGGTTTAGGGTGTAGAGTTGCAGGCCATGATTGAACATGTAAACCCCTAGCCCCCCTGAGCCCTAGATCTCAAACCTATGCCCCACCCCCAGCCCCAAGGCCAAATCCGAAACCCGCAAATGCAATTATCAATAGGGATCACCAAAGAAGGCTGAACTTTCAGGGTCCAGCCCACATGCCAAATTCACGTACCCGAATCCTAAGCCTTATTGTGAAACCCAACAAACAGGTGGCTGCTGTTAGCTTGGCTTCGGGCTCCCAAAAGCTCCTCAAAGCTCCAAATCCTGCTGTAGAAGTCTAACAACTACGAATCCTATGGTCCCAGACTCTTGTTATGCTTATGGTACAGGGATGTATAGGGTACCTCAAATAGACGTCAACATCATATGGGTATCCCATGTAGTTCCCCTCAACATCCCAACACACTCAAGATCAATTTGAAGCTTCCAACCCCCAAGATTTAGGGTTCGGGGTTGTAGAGGCCCCCTTTTATATCCCGAAATGATTCTCTCCTTTTACTGGTAATCCCCAAGAAGAAACCTCAAAACTCATGCCTCAGCGCTAAAACCGATTTAGCCCAGCCAACCATGTGCACTAGGGTTTAGGGTTTAGGGTTTAGGGTTTAGGGCTAGCCCATCTACTCAGCATTTGTTGGACTTGCAGGGCTATTAGTACAGGGGTGCGGAAGCTCTACATCGATCCTGAACTCTACCTTGAAGATCTGAATTTTACAGTCCCCTTTAGGTAGATAGACTATGGCTTTGGGTATATTAGAATAAGATCCCCACATACTCCTTCCTCTATCTATCTACGGGGGACTATAGGGTTTAGGGTAGCTCTAGATTCAAATCCCAAATCTTGACCTATGTACTTGAGAGGTGGAATCAAATCCTACATACGTACGGTCTAAGGGGGCGACGGTGTTGCGGGAGCTCAGTTGTCATGTGGGGAGCCTACAGAAGCCTTGGATACTCCATGAATAATCAATTCACCATGGTGCATATGTACCCCTTGTATAACCCTTGTTATAGAAGCTCCTCCTAATACATTCCTCCACCCCCAAACCCCAGTCCCTAAACCCTAAACCCGAAATCCCGAAACAATGGAACCCTAGGATTGAAAACTCAAAATTCCTAGAGCCCCAAACCCCTTAACCCTAGAACCATAGCCCTGATCCCTGGACGCTAAATCCCTTAAACCCTGGAAGCCCCAAACCCTAAATCCCAGATCCGAAGCCCTAAAGTCTTAAGCCCCAAGCCCTGATCCCTAAATCCTAAATCCAAAAGCAACCCTAAACCCCAGATCCTTGAACTCTAAATCCTAAACCCTCTACCCTGAACCCTAAAAATCCTAAACCCTAAACCCTAAATCCTAAAGACCTATACCCTAAAACCCTAAAAATCCTCGACCCTAAGCTCTGCTATAGGCTGGCGAGATCCTGGATCCCAGCGAGTTCGCAGATGGCGACGTCTCATTGGAGCAGGCCACCATGAGTGAAGGATAAAGGTTTGTGTTTGGAGTTTGGTGTTTTTGTTGTCTTTAAATTGTTTTAGGGTTTAGGGGTTTTAGGATTTTGAGTTTAGGGTTTGAGCTTTATGGGTACTTGGGCCCCAAAGTATGTAGAGTACTGGCCTTGGAATGTCATATTACATAGGGATTTGTAGCGTTGAGTCTGGGGTTTCGGGTTTGGGGATTACCTGGACTCTGGACCCTAGAAGTATGTAGAATAACGGCCCCCTGGGTTCTGTTTTGTTTCTTCTTTTGTTAAGAGGGTTTAGATTTTGAGGTTTAGGGTTGATGGTTTAGGGCCGGATCTTGGGCCAGTATTTTGCGTATTCCTGGGTTCCAGGTAGCTGTAAATATCGTGGGTTTCCCTGATGCCACTCTGTATTCCATTTTTCCTAAGGCTGGCCCAGATGGTCCATTTAGATACAGAGTACAAAGGGGTTCCCACGTAACTACTTCAGGGCCCACGCTTACGTAGACCCTGTGGCAAGGGGTTGGCAGAAACCCAATGCCCCTCAGAGCTTTTGGGGTTTTATTCGCCTCCAAGGCACACATTATTTGTAAGAGAGCAAGAAGTATGTTATGCGATTTTCCGTTCTGAAAACTTATATGTCCCGTTTCAGAAGCATCTGGGGCTCACTGAAAATCGTTGAATGTAGGTACCAGGGTGGATACGAATCATCCTGCATGACCCCCAAGTACTCTACCCTGCAGGGAATTGAAGGAGTTTAGCTTGGAAAAAGGTCACGCAGGCTTTGCAGTATCAAACAAGGGTATGAATGGAAATTTGCCAACATGGGTAGACCCTAGTATGTAGACCGCTGCATGTTATCATCCTTGTTATGGGGACCTTAAGGGGCCCCTAATGCACCCTAAACCCTGAACCCTAAACCTTAAATCCTAAACCCTCGAGAAGTGTACCAAGTTTTTTCTCCAAAAGAAAACCACTGATTTCAGGAAACCTCCTTATAGGCTTTAGGGTTCAACGTAGGCATTATTCATGCGAATAAAGCTCTACCTGGGCCCCAAAGGTAGCGGTCGAGGGTTCAGGGTTTAGGCTACAACGATGGGCCAACACCTCAAAGATTCAACAAGCCCATCACTCTCTATGCTTTCCCTAAACCCTAAACACTAAAACGTGGGGTCCATTTTTTGCTTAAGCTTGGCTGGAACTACGCAGTTCTGTGGCATTATGAAGCCTGAAGAACCTACCAGCAAGACTATTGATGCCCACCTTGAGCCCCTTAAACCCAAACAATTGTTGTACCCCTTGGGGACACTAAGGAGTGCAAGATATTCTCCATCAACAATAGACGAGACCTCATCCGACAAGTTTCTTCAGCAATGCCTTTAAGTGCAGAGCTTTGCAAAGTGAACAGGAACATCATCTCCTTGCCCCAAGGGTTCAGGGTTTCGGATTCAACAAGACTACTCATGTAGAACTGCAATCTTCCTTTGAGATTTGCACTGTACCCTGGATGGCAGGGTCGGGTCAGGTTTTTTGTTACTTAATTAAAGGTTTGTTTGGGTTAGGAATGCCCAACTTGGAGGGTCAGGGGGACTTAGTGATTAATAACCCCCATTATCAACTTCCTTTAGAAGTCTCACTGACCCTAAACCCTAAATCCTAAATAGTATGTCGTAGCTTCCATTTTATTTACCATTATTTCTAAGTCCCCCTGACCCTCCAAGAAGGGTAGCCAACTTTTTAAGACTGCCCCAGATGTTTTCCTCGGCCTTCGGCAAGATGGGCGGCAAAAAGACGAAGGCCTAATAGGGTTTACGGTTTGGGTTTAGGGTTTAGGGTACCCTAAACCCTCAAAACCCTAAACCCGGGGCATCATCTTTCGAACGGAGACTGCAGGGGCCCTCGTTGTTTTAGGGTTGATGGTTTAACCCTAAACCCTGAACTGTAAACAAATAGTACAATTATCAGGATTGTGGTGCTAACGGAAAATCAAGTAGAAAAGAAATGGACCATGAAATGGAAACTAGCATAATATAGGGTTGTGAGGGCATCTACCAAACAGGTACTTACAGGGAATGACGCCCCTTTGCAAACTCTATAGCTTTCAGACGGTTACAAGTCCACCATCACTACAGCTGCCATTTATTGGTCCCTGTAAGTAGGGTAAGGTGCCAGTTATAGTGATGTCATGCATGGGCTTAACTACGGGTTAGGATGGCGAGTTGCAGGCACATGGCAGGCAAACAATAGACTGGCGAAGATTCGGTGGCACAATAAGTTCTGTCCGGGTTTCGCCTTCGTGTTGGGCTGTTGTGAAAAGGGGGTGCCTGTGAATGAGGCTCGAACCGTACTACGGTGCTTCTAGGGTAACTGGTATACTTGAATAGTCCTGGAGGCTCCCTGAGTGCACATCTTTTGGGGCGTTGTGCCCGAGGTATACTTAGAGGTCCTTGGTAGTTATAACCTGGGTTATATCAAGATATACATACAGATAGGTGGGATGATTACTTCTATCAGCCTTATTTGGGATCTATGGCCCTCAGGGTCCGAGAACCCAAGTCTCGGTGCGAATAGGTTCCCACACAGGTACTTCGGGCCTGGTTTGGGGATAGCCCGGCTTCACCAGCCAAGAAGCTAAACTGGGCAACATCCGATAGCTGGCTGCAAGCTTTGTAAATGCAGTCATTGCTAGATGCGAATATTATGAGACATTAGTGTTATTCCTGGTGGTTAGCAGAAGAGACAGAACAATTTCACCTGGCTATACTTCACCTTATTTTACAGTTCTTTTGCCATTTTCTGTTCCAGCTGATTCCCACTTATCGGTGATATGACTATAGTATATAGTCTCCCTTAAGTAGACAGAATATGGCTTTAGGTATATTGTAATCCCATATTCTATCTACCTAACGGGGACTATATCCATTGGGCCCCTGGCGTTCACTAAGCGACTTAGCGACTCGCAGAGCCATAGCCAAGTGGGTGTTTTAGGGTAACAGGAGGTTCTGGCTTAAAAGTTACTATTACTGTTACTATTACAATTACTATAAGGCAGCCTTGCTTTAAATCTGAATGGCCTCCGAATTCGCTACAGGATAAAAGGGCCATTCCGATCATTGCAGACAATGTCTCGCCATGCTTATAGGGTTCAGGTTTAGGGTTTAGGACTTGAAAGGGAGAGAAGGCAATAAGCGCTCCATGAAACCTTGCCTTGGGAAAAGCAATATGAGCAACATTGAAAACTCCTGAAAGGGGGATATATAGGGGAGTACTTGTGGGGTTAGTAAGGGGGATACTAGGAGTAAAGACTATGGCTCATATAGGCCATTTGCCGGATGCATTTGATGAATCGTGATAGCCCCAATTATCCCCATGAGCAACCTACATCCTAAGTCCACACTTCCCTGAACCCTAAACCCTGAAACCTGCCGACTTACGAAATCCCCCTGACCCAAACCCTAAACCCTAATTGCTTTGTAAGTCCCCCTAACCCCAACCCCTCGCCCCTAACCCCTGAACCCTAAACCTTAAACCCTCATCCCTAAAGCCTAAACTTCAAACCGTACCCCTACACCCTAAACCTCGCTCAGCCCGCGCGTCTCGCCGCGCTTCCACACCACCAAAAATTGAACAGAAGCACAAAAACCCTGTAAATACCGCACAAATCGGGGCTGGGACGGACTACAGGGGATCCTAGGTTAGGTTGATTTTTTACAAAAAACCGCATCCTTCTGCATACCCTCTCAGCAAAAGATGCGGGAAACCCGAACGGAATTATGGTTTGGGCATGGATGCTCTGGTCATCCTATGCTCTTGGAACACGAACGGAATTATGGTTTGGGGTTGGATGCTGCGGTGAGCGTATGCTCTTGAAACACGAACGGAATTATGGTTTGGGCATGGATGCTGCGGTGAGCGTATGCTCTTGGAACACGAACGGAATCATGATTTGGGCATGGATGCAGCGGTGAGCGTATGCTCTTGAAACACGAACGGAATTATGGAATTATGGTTTGGGGTTGGATGCTGCGGTGAGCTTATGCTCTTGGAACACGAACGGAATTATGGTTTGGGTATGGACGCTGCGGTGAGCGTATGCTCTTGGAACACGAACGGAATCATGATTTGGGCATGGATGCAGCGGTGCGCGTATGCTCTTGGAACACGAACGGAATTATGGTTTGGGTATGGACGCTGCGGTGAGCGTATGCTCTTGGAACACGAACGGAATTCTGGTTTGGGCATGGATGCAGCGGTGAGCGTATGCTCTTGAAACACGAACGGAATTAAGGTTTGGGCATGGATGCTGCGGATCGCAGCTGGCAGCACTACATTACGGAGGCGCTTTCGCTCGGAGGGCACGCAGAATTGGCGGCCTAAACGGTAGCGTCATATGATGTCATATGGCCACCGCATGGTATTCCACATGTGGTTTCCTGCGGGGCAACGTCTGGGCTGAGGGCAAAAGCTTAATCCCGAAACCCCATAGACCCTAAACCCTACCCCCCAACCTTAAACTCGGCACCCTCATCCCTAAATCCCAAACCCCAAACCCTAAACCCTAAACCCTAGCTACTTTGTAAGCTTTCTTCTGGATCCTCCGCGCAGGCCAACTCGGAGCCTTCGCCGGGAGCAGCGGTGAAGCCAAGGTCCAAGCCTTGGGTTTATTGGGGTTTTAGGGTTTTAGGGCTAAGGGTTAGGGTTCTAGGGTTAGGGTTTTGGGGTTTTGGGGTTTTAGGGTTTTGGGGTTAGGGGGTTTTAGGGTTTTAGGGTTTAGGGTTTACGGTTTACGGTTTAGGGTTTAGGGTTTTAGGGTCTACTAGAGGGTGTAAGGGTTTAGGGTATGGAAACAATGAGAATAGGGTTTATTGAGGTTTTAGGGA
Source organism: Symbiodinium pilosum (assembly GCA_905231905.1). NCBI lineage: Eukaryota > Dinophyceae > Suessiales > Symbiodiniaceae > Symbiodinium > Symbiodinium pilosum. The sequence goes on along the minus strand of CAJNIZ010003492.1, from coordinate 56,232 downwards.
TAATGGAAAAGAAAATGAAAGCTACTATAGTAGATAGGGTTTAGGGTTTAGGGTTTTGGGTTTATATAGGGGTTTTATAGGGATAATGGAAAAGAAAATGGAAGCTCCTGTAATAAGGTATATACTGGGCTTATATAGGGAGCCTTGCTTTCGGGTTTAGGGTTTTAGGATTTTGGGTTTAGGGTTTTGGGGGTTTAAGGGGGTTTAGGGCTTAGGGTTTAGAGGAGGAACCTAAATTTCAGTACCATAGTGGGTATATTAATATGGTAATGAATACGATTCTTCCATGATAGTAACTTAAATTAAGTTCCTTAACAGCAATCCAGTTTAGGGTGTTCAGGGTTTAGGGTATCCTTAAACACTTCTAGATCTTAGCCTCTGAGTTTCTGGATTAAGGGTTTACTGTAGGGTTTCGAGGACTTGGGGTGTAGGATTTATAGTGCTTATAGGCTTTAGGGTATATAGGGTTTAGGGTGGGCTATAGGGCTTAGTTTTGCGGATTGAGAGAGGGTGGGTGAGATTGGATCCCTGGCATAGTCCCTACTTCTATAATCTTCTGCCCCTAAATGCCCTCCCGTACTCCCCCTGAAACACTAGCAGTCGCACCATCCGAGCAGTGGGATGGCTGTGCAGGTGTATGGAATAGGATTGTAGATTAGGCTTTGTAAGGGTTTGGGATTAGGCTTTATAAGGATTTAGGGTTTAAGATGTATTTACAAGGGGGGTTGTGGAGGGAGCCTTGCAAAAGGTTTTTGAACTTCTGCCACCGCCCCGGAGAGCCCAATACCCCTTTGGGAATCTATAATACGTCATAGCAGGACTCTTAGGACATTGATAAGGAACATAATCTTACTAGGTTTAACCATCAAAAAATGCTACTCATGTGAGGAGGCCACCTGTACTTTGAGAGCCCCATGTCTTCAACCCTACACCCCCAAGCCTATGCTCCCCGGACAAAATGGAACTTCGAAAGCCCCCTTTTCAAACAACAGTAGACTTACTATGTATTCGAAAGCCCCCTGTTTAAAGGACAGTAGACTTTCTGCGTAGGGTCCTGTAAGGAACTGTACACCCTCCACAGGCCCAAGCCTACGCCGCCAGCCCCTCCCGCGCCGGCAGTATCGAAGCCGAAGCCAGAGGCCTTTCTCTTGCAGGGTCAGAGAGACTTAGTCAAATTAGGGATCAGGGCTTCGGGTTTAGGGTCTGGGGTGTTAATAGGGCCGTTAGGGTTTTGGAGCGTGTAGGGTCAGGGGGACTTAGTAAGTAGGTTAAGAATGGGGATGACTAAGGTTACTATATGGGTTATAGGGCTTATTAACCTACTTACTAAGTCCCCGTGACACTCCAAGTGCTGCTGATTTAACAGGTTAGTGCTGCCATGCTGATATGTTAGCCTTAGCAATAGCTTTCCCCTCAAGAATGAAGATCTCCATGCACCATGGCAAGATAAAGCTACGCGAAACAAGATTAAGATGACGGCTGATAGTGCATGGGGTGCACAAAACTTTGGCAGTGCAAAGATGTATCAAGTGCATCGTTCGTGTACAACATACAGGCATGATTACTGGTTTGCGTCCCCAGCTTGGTTCGGTTTGTGGATCCGAAAGTCAAGGGGGAGAGCAGTGGCAGATGGGAAATTCCATGCTGTAACATGCAGCCGCGCAGCCCTTTCTGGATCCAAATAGCCTAGAGGAGGTACTAGTTAATCATAGACTGTAGCGCCCCAAGTAGCTCTTGTTTGTGGACTTACATCCCTGCAGCCACAAACCCTGAACACCAAACCCTGGAGCCCTAAGCCCTAAACCGTTTGGAGAGTGTTGGAGTGTGTCACAGAGGACAGCCCCTGTTTGTGAATTCGGAGTGCGGCTGGGATGAATGCATTCGGAGGTTTAGGGTTGAGGGGTTTAGGGTTTAGGGGCTGACTCCCCCAAATTAGCTTGTGTAAGATTCACATTCACAGTCCTGACCCCTGCGTAATTAGCTGCAAGCCTTCAGATGGGCTTTTCCTAAAAGGGGCTGCTTGTTGAGAGACCCTACAGGCCCTACAGTAAGGATTATGTCATGTTGGGATCTATGTGTATGGCACCTACTTCTCATGGAGACACTTCCTGTTCAGAGGGTCAGACGCCTTGGCAAGTTGCATATACATGTGGTTATGAACGCACGAACCTAAACCTTAAACTCTGAACCCTAAACCCTATAATTCCTATAAACCCTATAAACCCCATAATCCCTATAAATCCCCCTGACTCTCCAAGTTATTCGTTGAAAGCTGGCAATCAGCCGTAGGTATATTGTGAGCCGAAAAAATAGTACAAACTCACCTAGGACCGTAGATAATTTACTTACAACTGTAGATGAATTTTGGCAAGCCCTACACAGCACACATCCTCGTAGACCCATGTTGCCCTCAACTCTACGCTCTACAGTAGTCTCCTTTTTCTGTCGAGTTCCTTCAAGCCCCTAGGGCTCCAAGTACCCATTTATCATATACCTTCGGAAACACTGTACTACAATTACAAGTACCAAAACCAAAACTCAAGTACCACTTTATTGGGTATAGGGGACCCTTCGGATTGTAAAAACATCAAGTAAACCCTTAACTCTAAACCCCTGAACCCTAAACCCTAAGAGCCTTCAAGTCACAGGCTCCCCCAGCTGATACAGACGCGCTCTTGGCGAAGCTCAAGGCCCAGAATGAGAAGGCCAGTGGGCTCAGGGTTTAGGGTTGAGGGGTTTAGGGCTGAGGATTTAGGGTTGGGGCTTTAGGGTTGAGGGCTTGGGGATCGGAGCTTGAGCCAGTGCAGGGCTCATTGGGATTTATCTGGGCATAAGGGGATTTTTGGGGTTGAGTCTTGGGCTTAGGGCTGCGCGTTGCCACTTGCCAGGGGGTTACAGGATCCCTAAACTGGGTTGCTGTTAGGGAACTTAAATTATGTTTCTATTTTGGGGAATTATGCTAACTTAATGAAAATTTATAGTATTAGGGAAACCCTTTTTCATTAGTATATATATATATACACCCATTATGGTAACTTAATTTGAGTTCCTTAACAGCAACCCTGTACCCTAGAAATTCCTATGTAATCCCAGTTTCCATGTCATGTTCCATGTTCTTTTCCATTTGATTCTCCAATAGGGGGATAATATAGCTTAAGTTAAGTTCCTTAGCAGCAGCCCAGTAAAAGTCGAGGTTTGGGGCTTGGGGTTTGCCTTGTTTTGGGGTACAGGGTGTAATCTCACATGCCTACAGACCAGCGAGTCTTCACCGTAATGTTTAGGGTTTAGGGTTTAGGGTTACCACCCAAAATGGTTTGATTTTTGGACCCCCACACCCCACATATTCTGACACGAGGTCAAGGCTGAGGAGAACCGTTTACTTGCTGGCCACTGCATTGCTCAGAAGTAGGGTTGCAGGCGGGTCCCTTAAAAGTTTTGGGGTTGAGGCTCTAGAGGCCCCTTCCTCAGCGTTTAGCGTTTCGTGTTTCAAGTATACTGTCAGGGTCTGGAGCTTTTGATGCTTACTTGTCATCTGCATCTTTCAGCATCGCTTCATAGCTGTCATATCATTCACCCTGCCCTAGATCGTGCTTTATGCATGTAGGCCGTCACTTTTTCACTCCTGGCCAAGACTTTCAAAAGCAATCCCAGGCAGCTAAGTATTCATGCTAGTAGGATGCTTCCCAAAAGCTGAAGTGGGCGGCGCAAGCCCTGTGAGACTTTTTCTGGCCGGCTTGGGGATTGTTCCTAACCCTAAGCCCTAAACCAGTAAGTACAAGGCGTATAGAGCGCACTGATCGTGAAACCTAGCTGTCTGAAGAGTCTCCATGGGGCTTGCACTCAAAAGGGTTTACAGGAAAACTACAAGTAGAGGTGACATGTACCTTTTCATTGAATCACATGCTAGTCTTCGCCATGTAGCTCGCCTCCCCCCAGAGGATACATTAAATCGCGATTGTTGCGCAAGCACTTGTAGCCTATAGGCAATCTTGCAGATAGCAATAATCATAAGGGTGGACACAAGGACCTCTGATGGCTAGTTTAATCCCTAATATGGTCCTACAAGGAACCCATGTCCACTAAATTGGATAAACATAGACCGTAGCTCATGTGCCTGCCCTTCATTTTGGATACCAGGCAGCCCCCCACGTCAAGGCTTCCTGCGACCCACGTTGGACCTTTGACTTTCAACAGAGGACTAGAGCAAACTCCTCATCTTCTTCCCCTAGCTGACGTAGTCTGCTGCACACTAAACCCGATGGCTAAAACTCTAAACCCTTTGCTAAACCTCCAGCCCCCAAACGTTGGATTGACCGGGAACAATTGGACTTAAAATCCAAGCCTACTAAGTCCCAAACCCCACGCCCTGATGCGTGGAGGCATCGCCGGAACAACTTGAGGCCATTTGGGGCGTAAAATAACCGCGCGCCTCTTCGTTTAGTATTGGTGGGCCCCTTACGTCTTGTCCCTTTCATAAAAAGCCTTCACCGATATCGGGAGGAAAATTACCCATAACGGCTTTTCTAGAGTAAACCGCTGTCAGAGGAGGTTTTTCGATAACAGTGTTAAAGATACTAAGCTTGGGATGGAGGTTTTTACTGCTCTATTTAGGATTTTTACAGGATTTTAGGAGGTTATAAGGGGTTATATAGCTTAGGGTTTAGGGTTGTGAGGTAGAGTTTGGGGTTGAGGCTTCGGGGTTACATGAAGGTTCACGGGACTCGGTAATTAGCTTGTAGTTGGGTTGAGGCTTAGGGCCTACTTGCAATCTCCGTAACTGGACTTCTGTAGGCTACAAAATTATTAGTAGAGTATGAGCCCAGTTTTGAGTAGTCACTACAGCCCACGAACCTTTAAGCATTCTTTGGGGGATGGAGAGTCAATTCCAACACAACACGGAACATGAAACGGAAACTGGGCTGTATAGGGGGTTCTAGGGATGTAGGTTTCTGGGTCAGTTAAAGTGTTCAGCCGTTGTTTCAAAGCCCTAAACTCCAAACCCTAAACCCTACTGTAAACCCCTAAGCCAACATGGAAACACGTTTTTATCTTCTGGAAGCAAGAACCAGAGCTCGGGGATTCTGGGGTTTAGGTGTAGGGGTTTTCAAGGATTCAAGGTTTAGGGTTTAGGGTTTTAGGGCTTAGGGTTTATTGTTTAGGGTTTAGGGTGTAGGGTTGAGGGTGAAGAAAGCAGACTTTGGCCCTAACTAAATCCTGAACCGCCGCTAAACCCCAACTAGGAGTGTCCAGTGTCCCACCAAAATCCTAAATCTTAAGCGCCAAAGAAAAGTTCATATAATCGCTACCGAGGACCCCCCAGTCCCGGGATTATCCCTAACGTTGTTCAGGGTTTAGGGTTTAGGGGTCCCTAGGCCCCCCTCTGCTTGCGAAGCCCTCATAACAACCCGAAACTCAAACCCACAAACCGGAGACTCCAAACTCCAAGCTCCAAGCCAGAAGCTCAGTTCCCCATCAAGTTAGGGTTTAGGGTTTAGGGCAAGAAAGATTTACATGGACCTCAAGAGTCAGCAAATAGAGGCCCCAAAACCATTGACAAACAACTAGTCGAGCATTCCACATACTGTTGGGGTCAAGGTATCCGTATACTTTTGAGATCGAGGTAGACCCCAAAACCTAAGCCCAATACTCAACCCTTCAAATCCCTACATGTGCCAATACATGTCTATGAACCCTTAGAGGAGGAATCCTTGTAATATGTCTCCAGGTACCAAACCCCTAAACCCTAAACCCCTAAACCCAAACCCCTCAACCCTAAACCCCTCAACCCTAAACCTCTCAACCTAAAGCCTAAGAAGGAGCTCCTGGAAGCGCGGCGCCGGGCTTTTGCCGCCGCAACTCCGCTCAGGCGGCGCTCCTGTGCCGGCTGTGGCGCAGCATCTGGGCACACGATTAGAATTTAGGTTGTATAAAGGTTTAGGGTTTAGGGTTTGGGGTTTAGGGTTTAGGGTTCAGAGTTTGAGGGTTTGCGGCTTGGGGAAAAACTTACGGTGTGGGTTTTGGGGTTTTGGGTGTAAGGTTTACGGTTCAGGGCTTATGAGGGTTATTCGGCACTTTGCCCGGAGGCTTGTACTCTACACCTTCTCACAGGGACTCCCCAACCCCAAACCCTAAATCCTATACCCTAAACGCCCCATACCCCAAACCTAAGATCCTAAATCCTAAGCCCTAAACTGAGGCCAGCCCCTAACGGTAATGGGGCTGGCCCAAGCCGAATGCGCTCAGCGAGGCGGCTCCGAGGTTGTGTGGCATCACGACAAGGAGCCCCCAGCACAGCCTCCAGGTGCTGGTGAGGAGGCAAGATTATGCGGCGCTGGAAGCGCCATGCTTCCCTTGAATGAATAACTCTAAACCTTACAGGGTAAATCAATCACAGGGTCCCTCAGGATTTCGGGTTTAATGTTTTCTTTTTGTTTTTTCAGGCGGCTCCCAGACCGTGTGTTTGTGTGTGTGTGTGTGCGCGGGTGTGTGTGTGTGTGTGTGTGTGCGTGCGTGTGTGTGTGTGCGTGCGTGTGTGTGCGCG
>CAJNIZ010003492.1:27050-40789 GCA_905231905.1 Symbiodinium pilosum | reverse complement strand
GTTTAGGGTTTAGGGTTTAGGGTTAGGTATAGCCCCCTTAAGTAGATAGAATATGGCTTTGGGTACATTATAAAAAGATCCCCATATACCCCATATTCTATCTACTTAAGGGGGACTGTACTTGGAGGCCCATGGATCATTCTTAGCAACTGCGAGCCGTGCTTTTTAACCCAAAGTAAAGGCCCCTAAAGTCCTCCAAGAAGGGTACACTGGAGTTCTAACTGCAATTGTAACCCTGGGGCTTTGGGTCTAAAAGCAATGCCTATATTCGGTCCTAAAGTCTACAGTTGTTTTGAATACAATCTAAACCCCAAACCCTACAACCCCAAAACCCTTAACCCCAAACCCTAAACCCTGGACCCTTATGATGCCCACCTGCCCACGCGTTGACGGGCTTCCACGACAGGCTTCAGGCCTTGAGCCCGAGCGCCTTCGAGGCATTGGTCTGGAGATTGGGGTTTGAGGTTTAGGGCTTCGGTTTGGAGATTCGGGTCCATGGTTTAGGGTTTAGGGTTTAAGCTTCAGGGTTTAGAGTTTAAGGTTTAGGGTTTGGGTTTAGGGTTTGTGGTTGGGAGCTTAGGGTTTAGGGTTTGGATTGGAGATTTGGTTAGAGGGTCTCGTCTTTGGTGGGGTTAAGTGTTTAGGGCTTGGGGCTCAGAGTGTAGGTAGTTTCCTCCAAATCAGAACTGAGGATACCTCTTAGATGACCGCAAATATGGTCTGATTCTGATTCTAGGGACAGATGAAGAGGAACCCAATTGCTACATCGTGGAAAATAAGATTTGAGTGTTCTGAGTTTTTGGGTTTTGCGGATTGGGGTCTCAGGGCTTTGGATTTCTGAGAGTTTCCTGCAGTAGTAGCAGAATGATGGTGTCAGGCTCCCAAAGGTTGAGAGTAGAAGGGTCATCTTTGGTACCCCGCTCCCCTGCGGACCAGAGAACCTGCATCTTACAGGTTTCTACCGCTCCAGCTACCTAATCATGCGAACTGGGTTCTACATGCCCTTTTTTTGATACACAGCCCAGTCACCTACCCTAAACCCTAAAACCCTAAACCGAGTAACTGGCAGCACCAGCAGGTACCTCAGGGAGAGCCAGGAGTGGCTACTCATAATATTCAAGGGATTAGAGTGTAGGGGTATTCCTCTGCATACCGGGTTTAGGCTTTAGGTCTTGTTTGGAGGGTCATGGGGACTGAGAAGTCAACAATGTTCATAATGGGGGGGTTGTTATATAGCTTCTAGGGGTTGTTTACCTACTTACTAAGTCCCCGCTGACCCTCCAAGTACATGTAGTCCCTACTCCCACTGCAAAATCTGTAAATCTCAGGTTGTCTGTCTTTTTCCCACTTCCGAGCTTAGGACCCAATTCGTTTCATACGTACGTTGGGGTATAAGTGCATATGGGTGGTTGTCAAAATCATGGTCCCTTTTTGGGTACCCTAAATACTAGGTGCGGTATTATAATAGGGATCCAAAAAGGGACCATCATTTTGACAACCACCCATATACAGAGATACATTGTAGCGGCTTTGGGATCCTTAGGGAATAGCTTCGAACCCTAAGGCCCCAGGCCTTCAACCGTAAACCTTAGATTTCGTTGCGCCCCTAAACCTTAAGCTCCTAAATCCTGAACCCCCCCACCCCTGAACCCAAAAAACTGGTCGCAGGCTGTGAGCAGCGTGCTCCTGCAAGAAGGCGTGGCCTCAACAGTAGACTAAGACCGGCTTTTAAGCCTGGATGGGCGTCTAGGGTTTCGGGCGAAGCCGTGGGATGGGTCTAGCCTCAGACGTATGAAGCAACTGAATCTGGGGTTTTTGTCCTGCTAATCATGCTCTGCTTGTCCGGGACAAGGAGGTACCCTGCCCCTCTCAGATGGCGTGCAAGTTGTTCTAGGCTGAGGGTTTTTTTAGGCTGAGGAAGCTGTGAACAAAGCAAGGGCCTGCATGCGTGTAGCCTCCAGAATCTGTCCAACTACCTGGGTACACTGTCTCCACGTAGTCTTGATCAGGGACAGTTTCAGGTGGGTAGTTACCAGGTGGGTACCCCCATATAAGGCTGATATAAGGCTCGTATAAGGGTAATGGGCCTATATGAGGTTTATATAGGCCTCTTATAAGGGTAACTACCCACCTGGAACTGTCCTTGACTTGAGACTTATACTTCATAACTATAGTCCCCCTTAAATAGGTAGAATATGGCGTATATGGGGATCTTATTATACTATACCCGAAGCCATATTCTATCTACTTAAGGGGGACTTAACCCCAGAATCCCTGAGCATGCCGATCTTTTTCCCTGCATAATCCTTGAAGGGTCCCCAATGCTAGGTTAGCATTACGCGACATCTTGCAAGGCAAGCGCTGGCATGCCCAACTAACCCTAAACCCTATACAATTCCTAAACCTCAAACCCTAAATCCTATAACCCCTAAACCCCAAATCCTATAAACCCTAAACCCTAAATCCGATTCACCCGTAAACCCTAGATCCTATATCGCCTAATTCTTATAAAGCCTACACCCTAAGTCATCAAATGCACGCATATGCCAACTCCAGGACATCAACTCGCAAGCCTGAATGCTACCTGTGACCCCAATTACCCCAGTTGCTACTCAAGTGTAGGTATTGGGATTATAGGCACTTTCCGTTTTCTGGGTTATACCTACTACTTGGTTGGTGATTACTACTAAGCTGTAGGTAATTGGGGTCGCAGGCCACAGGTACTTCCTTGGCACGTCTACCTGCAAAGTTGCCATGAAAACTCAACTCATATTCGCTCAGCGTCTGGTTGAGAGGCAGAGTTGGGAGTTCAGGCGCTCCCCGGCCTTTTTCGTGCGGGCAGCTGCCATAGCACACTGATGCCTCTTTGCTGCTTACAAGCTCGATACACGTCACTTGCCACGCTGCACTAATGTTTGCCGACGGTGACGTCTGATTTCCTTGGGTGGAGTCTAGGCGTCCCTAGGGATCCAATACGTAACCTAAATAAGGTTTTAGGGTTTACGGTGTAGGGTTCTGGGCTGGTCACATTGCCCAGTGACCTCCTATGTGGGTAACCGAGAGCCCAAAGGATGATTAGCACAGAAGTCCTCGTCGTCATCAAGTTTGCAAAGCCCGGAGAGGATCCTGTAACCCTGCAGCCCTAAAGCCCTAACCCTGAACCCTAAACCCTTGACCCGTAAACGCTTGAATCCTAAACCCTTACACTCTGAACCCTAAACCCCGAAACTCCGAACCCTAAACCCTTAAACCCTTGCACCCTCAAACCATCAAACCCCTAAACCCCAACCCTTAAACCCTGAAGCATCAAGCCCTTAAACCCTGATCCCCTGCACCCTTAGCAACTGTTGTGATCTGAAGCTGAAGGCAGACAGCCGTAAATGTGATGTCCACTTGAGCCACAATCTAAACACCTCTGTTATACATGGGATTTATATGGGGGTTCCATTCTAAGGGTTATTAAGGGGGATACTAGGAGTTTAGACTACATGGCTCACTTCGGGCCTGTTGTGCTAAAAGCTTCTCTCTGCAGAATCATTGAAGAAGGGCAGATGAAACTCAGACTTCCCACTAATTGCCAGCTGTTTGAATAGGAAGCATAAGAAACCCGGCGCGGAAGGGCAACAGCGGCAGCAGCAGCAGCAGCAGGAGGAGTAGGAGGAGGAGTAGGAGCTTGCTAGATCTCGCCGCACGGGGCCGTAGAACTTTGCAAGATGGAAATCAAATGAGAGCGCACGCACTGGCAGGTGTTGTTAAGATTGAAGTTGTACTTGCGGAAGCCAGCCCCGCATCCCGAAATTGGCATGCGGAAAGACGTTGCGGAAGCAAGGGGAATTAACACTACTACTACAAATGTCGTGCTAGCGGAAGGTGAGCGGAAGGACTTTGCGGAAGCACTTCGAATAGACAAGCAGCAAGCACGGCTCACATATGCCCATAGTCGTGCTTCCACTGGGCACCAGTAAGGAGATCCAAATCACTCTCAGGCGCAAGCTTGCCAGATACTGGAGCTCAAGTCATGAAGCTTCAGCCAAGTGGCCAAATCCTTGCATCACGAGCCTTGGAACCCAGGGACCACCCTCAATACCTACAGAATCTCCTGGTTGGGAATCTTTCATTTCCTAAACCCGCTAACGAAACCAAATCCCGGAACCCTAAAACCCTCAGCCTAAACCTTGGCAACCGAAAATGCAGGGGAGGACGCTGTCGCGCCTGTGACCACCCTGGGTGCGACGGACCTGCGGGAGGCTTCACTGGGTCCTTGTTGGGAGACGATGAAAGGCTGTTTGGGTGCAAAGGTATGATTTCACAACTGTATTTCGATGACCTTTATATAACGATTATAAGTAAGGTGTTGTCTTGGAAATCATACTTCTATCTTCCATAATCGTGATGGGCCTTCGTTTTCCCAGCTGACGACCCAACATCAGGATGATGATGGCGTGCTTGGAGGGTTGGGTGGGTGGGAGGGGGGGGGGAGGGGGGCGGACTTAATTTAATACCAATACTGAAACTTAAAGCCCCTAGCCGTCACATTATGACCGTTCTTGAACATGTAATCGTTACATGTTCCAGAATCACAGTGTGACGGTTGGAGCACTTAAATCATACAAACTTGCATGGTCAAAGGAGCATCCGGCACACATAGCCCTAGTGCTCGAAAGAACTAGGGATAGACTAGACTCCTGAATGACTAATAGGGTTATCCCTATAGACCTAGACCCTCTATTTATCCGCTATATACCCTAAATACCCCGTATTAGGGACCGTATGCCCCAATTTAAGGGTACAAGGAGGGTCCTGGGACCTCATGTTTTATAGTATACTAGACCCCAAACCCCATTTCAAATTCTTCAGGCCCCTACATTACAGGGTTTAGTGTTTAGGCCTTAGGGTTTCTGCTGGGCTTTAGGGTTTAGGTGTAATAGGTTTTAGGGTTTCTGCTGGACTTTAGGGTTTAGGGCTTAGGGTTTAGTGTTCAGGCTTTAGGTTTCCTGCTGGGCAGGTTTCCAATCTATATCGCAGTTACACCATGCGACTCGGAAATGTACCCACAGAGGGATTGGGGAGCTTCTCAGACAACTGGGTTCCCTTAAGGTTGGCAGGGTTTAGGGTTTAGGCACATATGCAAACACCGCTCTACCCCCGAACGGAACGTTATGGGCCTGTTGGTGGAGGGCATACGCCGCGGGTTCACTTGCATGATCACTCTCAGCATTCGGAGGCGAATAGGGGACTGGAAAGCATATACATTTTTTGTTAGGGAGTCTTGTTGCGAGGAGGTTGGATGCCAGCAGTTATACTGGTGCTTCTAAAAAATTAGGGTCCTAGTGATGAACAATAGTAACTATCATGCTTATACTGTCGATGGAGGAAATCTTGCACCACCTCAAGTCCCCAAAGTCCCAGGAATTACAGTAGTTCAGGGCCCCTAGGTGATGAGAAAGTTCATCCATCAACAGTATGATATTGCATACTTGCCCCCCGCCACATGTATGAAAACACCGGAACCCTTACCTCAAAACCCTAGATCTCCCTTACCTCTGAACCCTCAACCAGGGTCCAGGGTTTAGGGCTTAGGGTCATCTCGATCTGGAGGTCGCTGTAGCATTTGCCCGTGCGCGGTGGGCGCGCGAATCCAGACACTGCATGTCATACAGGGGTCTCAGGGAACTCACTGTCGTGTATACCTGCTGCTGGCTGCTTAATGAAGCCCAATAAAACTAGACGTTATGCTGTTTATGATATCGCAATAAGGAAGGAGTAATGGTTTTTCTGTCTATGTAAACTTGCCGATTCTATCGTTGTATCTAGCTTTGCAAGATCCCATGCAGATTTTTGAACACGCTTTTGCTACAGCAGGGTTGGCTGCCTGAGATTTGGAGGTAGGGATACGCGGGAAGATGTTTCGAATCTGCAGACTTGGGTTCCAGGGTGAGAGGTTTGGCAAGGATAAGCCCGTACCCTATGCGTAATTCCTGGCATGCACTTATGATTTTGCCCACCCCAACCCCATCCATGCGCTAGGAACTGCAGCACATGAGTAAGGGCGGACGCGTGCACCTTAAGGGCTGTGCACCTCATCTTCCACACCCTACACCCTAAACCGCGTGAGCGAGGCATTGTAAGGTTTTGTTGTCGTTGACTCAATCCCAGCTTCGTCGGCCTTTCAGGGGCCCAGGGCGTGTGCGCTTTGGAGTCACCATGCCGAACCACATTATTGCTGTAGTGTGCTTACATATCCCTATATCATCTCCTCTTGACCCTATATGAGGGCCATACTAACCTGTTGCAGGCCAAGAGTATCCAAGAGTGCTTTCTCAAAATGATCGCTTTGCCATCCCAAGGGGAGCCCATTTTCCCGCCTTGCACGTGCCTAAGGGTTTTTGGGTAGCTACGCCCTTTTTTCTCCGATTTTTGAGAACCGCTGACATAGACATACACTCTAGAAGACATTGAGCCCCGTAAGCGCACTTTCTTACAATGGCCGAGGCATACCGAACCCTTAACCTTACACCCTACACCCTACACCCTATGCCCTAAATCCTAAACCCCCACACCCTGAACCATAAACCCTAATATAAACTCTAAACCTTAAACCGAGGCCTACCAGCCCATGCTGCAGGCGGCAGCCACCGAGCTGAGCACTCGACACGAAGGCTTCAGAATGAACACTCATGTTGCTACAAGATTAAAACCCAAGCTATACCAGGACCCTCCTTGTACCCTTAATTGGGGGTATATGGTCCCTAATAGTAGGTACTTAGGCCCTAATAGAGGGTAGGAGGAGGGTCTAGGTAACAAGTTATAACTTATTCCACCCCAATAGTATACTTGCTTGTTTCACATGATGTATTTCCGTTATACAATCTACCTACCTGGGCATGGAGGGACGCGTAGTGTTCAGCGCTTTGGGATGTTTGGGTCCTAGGACGCTTTGGACTTTGGGGGGTCTAGGCGGTGAACAGGGTGAGTGAGTGGGGCTCCGGGTTTCAAGGGCAGGAACCTGAGTCCGAGAAAATAGGGGTGAGTACCAAGGCATACACGGTGTTTTTTGCAAAATTGAGTAGTAGTTTATTGCGGGATATGTTATGATTATATCCCAGTTGTGGATATAGTATTCAATTTATGTACAGAATATACTCTTATAATGGTGCAACCCCCAAAAAAGCTATTCGTATGTGTTGCGCAAGCGGATTTGCGTTCGCATGTTCAACTCAACAAAGCACTAAGCCAAGGAAATGTGTACTGGCCATGGTATCTACTTGGAGGGGACCTGGATTTGCTAGTGGTTTATAAGGGAACCTACCTATAACGGGGTGCAGTTGGGTTATAATGGGCTTTTTAGCGGGTTGCAATTTATTACCTAACTCCAGGGTCCCTCGAAGTAACACGTTTCATTGTGCAAAACCCTAAATCCTAAACCCTCAATCCTCAAAACCCTATCTCCAAAACCCGAAACCCTAAACCCTAAATCCCCCAAAACCCTAAGTGGGCTAAGCCTTGAGGATCTTTGGAGTATTGGGATGGAATGAGCTCATCTTACACCGTGGCAGGCAAGTTCCATGCTGATTCTGGGCTTGCTGAATTTCTGAACTTCAGTACAAAAAAGCTCACAGGCCTCTAATTACTACCATGATTACTACTATTTTAAGTATTTCTTCTATTATATTTACTGGCATAGCTAGTCCAGGAGCCTGAATAAACTCCAAAATGAACCCTTCATGTGTTTTCATACTCTCTGTTTCATTCTAGAGTACCCCACCAAAGAAAAGCCTACCTTGCTGATTAGTTAGGCCCCCACATGATCTGGCTCGCGAAGCAGGAACTGCCTTGTGGCAGCTGCAGGCCGTTTGTCTCCTGCTTCTGGGTTGCTGTTGAGGAACTTAGATTAAGAGACTACAAAATGGAAACCCGCAATTTATTTTCTATTGCATACTCACATAATGAGAATATGCAACCAAAAACAGCGGTTTCCATGCTTTAGTCTCTTAATCTAAGTTCCTTGACAGCAGCATTAGTTTAAGTCAACAGCAACCCAGTCTTGGACCGGGAGGGGTCAAAGTACCGGTTGGGTTTTGCTCCCTGGCGCTTCGCAGGGAAGCCTAAGCCCTCAGCCCTTAAATCGCGTGGGGAATGGAGTACGGAAACTGACTAGGAACTACTTGGAGGGTCTTCGGGACTTAGTAACTAGGTTGATAATGGGGATGACTAGGGTTACTGCATGGGTTATAGGGATTAACCTACTTACTAAGTCCCCCTGACCCCTCAAGTAGTGAGGGGCTGCATCCCTACGAAGTGCCAGGTAATTTCGAACATCAATAGTTGAACGTTTAGGCATGTATTAAACCGAAGCCCTATAAACAGTAGTTTCCATTTTATTGTCCATTATTTTCATGTAACACCTATATAACCCCAAAATAACCACTGTAAACACTGGACAGTTTGGGTGAAGGCTGATATGTAATGTAAATGCCGGAAGAGTTTCCACAGTTGTTCCTGCATGACCCGTGTGTACCCCCAAACCTTATTCTACCAAAGCAGGTCCCTACGTACAATCCGCATAAATGCACTACAGACTCAGTCTCCGTCGCCCAAGCCCGAAGCCCTGAACCCTACATACTGCACCCCAAACCCTGGATCCCAGACCCCGTGTCCTTTACCCCAGATCCTAACTTCGTAACCTTTAAAATCGTTAAACCATGTATTTGTTACGTAAAAACCCAAGCCATAACCAGTTAACATCCTATACTATGTTGTCGACTAATCAAATCAATTGTTACGTGGCACTAGCTTTTTTAGATATTGCTTGGGTATCTACTCCCGTACACCCCAGTCCAAACCCCATACCCTGAGCCGTCAGTCCTTAACGAGTTTCCACAGTTGTTCCTGCATGACCCGTGTGTACCCCCAAACCTTATTCTACCAAAGCAGGTCCCTACGTACAATCCGCATAAATGCACTACAGACTCAGTCTCCATCGCCCAAGCCCGAAGCCCTGAACCCTACATACTGCACCCCAAACCCTGGATCCCAGACCCCGTGTCCTTTACCCCAGATCCTAACTTCGTAACCTTTAAAATCGTTAAACCATGTATTTGTTACGTAAAAACCCAAGCCATAACCAGTTAACATCCTATACTATGTTGTCGATTAATCAAATCAATTGTTACGTGGCACTAGCTTTTTTAGATATTGCTTGGGTATCTACTCCCGTACACCCCAGTCCAAACCCCATACCCTGAGCCGTCAGTCCTTAACCCTTTCAACCCCGAAGTCCCATATTCCAAATCACAAGTTCTTAGCCCTGATAACCCTGGAACCGCCCCAAGCCTAAACCCTGAACCGTGTGTGATACTGCCAGCTTTCATCTCCGGCGCTGGCAGCCTTATCGCGGCTCCGCTGGAAGCATCCAGCGCCCGGTGCCCAAGTACCGGAGGAGTTTCTAGACCCGGGCTTCAGGGTTTGAACAACATAGGGGCCCAATACAGGGAGAGTAAGTTTCGCAGGGCTCTGGTTTGAAATCCATACAACTCGGAACATATTTAGAGTTTAGCGTTTGAAGGTTTAGGGTGCAGAGCGAGGGCTTGGAGACATGGGTGTGGCGTGTAGGCTCTGGAGCTGAGTGTTTTGGGGGATTTACGGTGTAGTGTCTGGGGATCATACTATGGCAGTTTTTCCTGGGAGTGTTGAGGGTACCTTCTGAACCCTCAACTCCAGACTGGGGGTTCATGGAGACTATGGTTGTTATGCGATTCGCTTGAGAGAGTTTACCCGAGTATAACATGGCAAGTAAAGTACCCAAGGAAGGGGGGTTTGGGCTCTAAACACTACAGACAAACAGAATGTTTTTCGTTACCTAAAGCCCAGATCCTTGAGGTACTTTGACCCCTTTCAGATTGAAAAGTTACTGTAATAAGGAAATGCTAGTACTTACTATGTATCCTTATTACGGTAGTCTACCTCCAGTTCCTCAAAAGCAACCCAGATTTTGGGATGCCTCTAAACTGCGCCCTAATCCCCGTCAGAACCTCGGCGCATCAGGTTGTGCGATGAGTATGTAGGATTACGCAATAGGCGGAGAAAGCATCCTTCAAACTTCCAATGGTGTTTATACAGGATTTAGGGTTTAGGGGTTTATAGGCTTGATATGAACTATAGCCTGGAGCCCTCCAAAAGCTCCAAATTGACTCCAGCAGCCCGAAATTGGCAAAACTAGCTCCAAAAGCCCATCACAGAAGTCAAACACAAAATTGGCTCCAAATCTCAAAATTAGTTCCAGAACAGAAGTCCAGTAGGGACAAAGCCCGGCAAAGTCGTTCAAGTAATTTGTGCAGCTGTTTTACTTCACTTCAGCAAGCGCACAAGTGTGCAGCTGCTTCAAGTTTAGGTTTCAAGGCTTCGGGCTTCACATCCTGAAGCCTTCAATTTTCTACACTCTGATGTAGTCCCCCTTTTCTTACCTTTCTGTAGGTCCTCACTGTAGGTGCTTGAATGATTCCCAACATCTGTCCCATATAACTCTTGTGCAGCTATAGTATAATGTACCCCAAAAACACGGTCAACTGCTGTAAACAGACCCCCGTACTAGATGATTCGTTCATATATGTTGCTACCCAGCCCTAAGCCCCTAAACCCTAAACCCTAAACCACTAGACCACTAAACCCCAAAACCCCAGCAGCTAGCCAAGGTTGGAGCAATACGCGGAAAATGCCCTTCTATGTTTGGAGGACACTGGTGCCAGCTCCACGTAGTTCACGGGTCTTCGAGGTTTAGCCTGTAGGATAAGATGCTTCAAAGCAGCGCTCCAGACGTATCTCTGCATTTAAGAGATTCTTCGGAGGCCAGCGGGTAAGTACATCAGAAGTTTTGCGAACTGGAGTTGTTCACAGGAGGTTTTGTGTACGTACGAGGTCCCTCTCACTCTCCCAGTAGTAGCCGTCGTCAACATACAGTTATCTTAAAACAGAGGGCCCACCAGCTTCATACATCGAAAATTCAGCTCAGCCTAAACCTTAAACATTATAGGTTATTTTGGCATTCTTGCATATATGGGATCGCCAAGTAGTTAGTCCCTCTATCATCTTTGAGGGGACCTTTTGGTCTTCTTTGAAGCCCATGTCTTTGGAGGTTTTTCTAGGAACCCTCTCTTTTGAGAAGTCCCAGTTACTGCTTCTTCTCACTGTGCACTTCACTGTAGCAGACAGGATGACTCTTACGAGATACGCTTTGGGTTCCTCTCTCATGCTGATGCGTACTTGGAGTTTGATAGGTAGTTACCGTTCGGGCTACACGTAACTCTAATACATGAGGCTCTAAGAATGTAGTTGCGGCTAGTTGCGGCTATCCACGTCAGAACCCGCTTATACTTACCCGTACGGGGTCTGAGAGACGATGCGCGCAAGGCGTCACTGCATAACCCTATATAATGCAGTTTCCGCTGCATAACCCTATATAAAGCGGTTTCCATGCCATTTTGCACCCAAAGTTCCAGTGTTGGGGGTTTAGTGTCAACCCTAAATTCTAATCATTCGCGTAAACCCTAAACCCCTATTACTTGGAGTTTTGATTACAAGGTGCGAAGCAAGGCAGTCACAGGTCTACCTAAACCTCCGAAAAGTCTATAATTCTAGCCTGTAACAGCGCAAACTATTTGTATGTTGACTAATTATTTCCAATTGTAGGCTTCGAGAAACGTGAGGCACGCTCTTGGAATGGATTTCTTGCCTCCTCGACCCATGACCCGTCTACCGGTGTCTGCCCTAAACCCTTACTAAGCCCCCTTCCCAAAGGGGCTCAAGAGGTTGGATGGAGGTAGGTGGCGGGATCCCCATACTAGACTCCATGACGTTAGGGCTTGTTTCCCATACCCCACCTTCCTTTAGTAAAGGGTATTTACCGATTTACCTCATCTTTTGAGCCTTCTGACTTCCTCTTCCAATTCACTGCGGCAGGATGGTCCTGGCACTGATGCTGGTGGCTGGCTTATCCCATGCATGAATAATCATGAACAGCAGTATTGCGATGTAGAATAAGAATCCTGCATGACCCTAAGTACCTAACACCTTATGGCACTATGGCATATTAAAGTGATGCAGGCCTTTAAGCATCAACAGTAGGGTTTAGGGTTAGGGTCAAGGCGTTCCGAAAGCACGGGCCTTTTTGTTGAGGCTCCCTACTGGACGAATTTGAGTTCTGTGTTGATGAAATATCCCGCGACCGCATATCATCATTTCTTGCAATTATCATTAGTATCCTTGTTATCATTAGTATCCTTCCTTTTTAAAAGGAAAACAGCTAACACACAGCCTACATGTGGATCCCCGCATTTTTTGGTGCAGAACCCTTGATTTAGGAATGCTGGTCGTTTTATGTCTTTCAGCGCTTACCAGGGCGTAAGTGCCCGACCTAGAGTAACCTTAGCCCCCTAAAAACTGTAAAGATGCACAAGTTACTCTAGGTAGCTACTGCGGATGCAGATCTGGGTTGCGGATCGGCCTTCAGAGTTTGAGGTTTAGAGTTCAGGGTTGAACCGGGGATGATTTGGATATGTTTGGATCTATTTGGATTGTTTAGGGGTTCATAGGGCTCGGTGCTTAATTAGGATGACGGTTAGGATTGATGATTGAAAGTTTGGGGATGTGGGTATTTCGGACAAATTCCCGTCCCGCTGGGTCATCCCAACTCCAGTTACTTCTATCTTGTTCAGTGGTAAATGGCAGCTTCCAAAAATTGGGGTCCCCGCTTCGGGTTCATGTAATAAGGATTATAGTATACTGATGTTGATATTATTTGGACCCCCTACCGTTGACACGAACTCCTGCATGATCGTAGCTTATTTTATAAAATCATAGTTCCGAAAGTATATGGTACTTCAGCCGCAATCGCTTGTGGGCATCCACGGAATGTATGCAACCCCTAGAGGTACTTACTTGGGGCGGTTGACATACTTGGAGGGTCAGGGGGACTTCGTAAGTGGGTTAAGACTGGGCATAACTAGGGTTACTGTATGGGTTATAGGGTTTATTAACCTAGTTACTAAGTCCTCCTGACCATCCAAGTAAGAATATTCAGCCAGATGCCTAAGCCTGCAACCATCTTCGGGTAGCTGCAAGAAGGATCCCCATCCCGAAGCATGACCCCAATGTTGACCTATGAGTCACAAACCCTCTCCTTTGAAGGGCCCTAATATTAGGATCCCTATTATAATCTCTTTAAGGCTACGTAAAGTTCGAGGAAGTACTTAATTCAACTAACCAGCATGTGGGTATACAGGAAGCCACATTCGGTCTTGTGTGCTGTTGTCAAGTTGCCTGCAGATATCTTGCAGAAATTGCTGAGTCCTGTGCCACACAAAAGTCCTCATCATAAGCCCAAAGGCCAGTACTGTCCAGCGGCTGTGTACAACATGTGACAAAACCATTCAAAATTGTGGGATATAGGGATATGACATAGGGTTAGTGCGAAACTACATGGAAAATGAAAAATGCAATAGAAAGCTTAAGTCCCTCAAAAGGAGCATGTGTGTATATATATATATGTCGATATATGGATACAGGGGAATCCAATAGAGAAGAAATGGACGATGAAGTGGGAACTGGGCTTATATTTGGGTTCATATGGCTACAATGTTTAGAATGTCTCTTGGAGGGTCAGCGGACTTACATTGTCCCCTGCAAATGCAGCGGCTGGATGGTCGCATGTAGGCTTTGTGCAAGACTTGTGCCTGCAGCGGCAC